>VDFB02016072.1:0-139283 GCA_007258455.2 Sequoia sempervirens
TACAATTACACACCATTGATGTAGTTCAGTTTTCACTTCTTGTTAATGGTCATAGACTAAAGTTATACAAGAAACCATTACAAAAGGATGAATTCATCTTTTCATTAATCCAACAATATGGTGCTCGTAGTGAACTTGACATAGAATCTGATACACAAAGTCCTACTTTAGTAATATGAGATATACCCAACACTTTTGGTGGCCCAGAGATTGAGTTACATAGCTCAGTCCTTGAGCTTCCTTGGCATTAAATTTTCATGTTTTTTCTCATAAGCACACACTACACATTATAACATATCTTTAGAGAGACCTACTATCGATATTAACAAGCATCCTACAATTGAAGGTACCTGTAGCTTCACACTGTCAACATTCAGAATGGGACCTGACATTGCAGGTGCCCATAACAATGTTTGGCAGTCGAAAATAATAGTCAACGTATTTGGCACCATATTTACTTTACGTTCATTCAAATTCATTTCAAATGTATTCACTTTTCATATCCATCATTTCACGCAAAATAAAGTAGCATAATTCTTTTATTATCCATTTTCACTTCAACTACTTAAGTTGCCAAATCGCCAGTTCATACTTTACATTTCAGTCCCATCATATCCACTCGTCACCCACTATTCATTATCTTGTAGTTAATATGTTTCACATCAAATCAATGAACAAATATATTCCTTTAGTTTCCACACACGAAAGCTGGTTATTTTCACAAGGCAATACTTAAGGTATGCTGTTATGATTAACTTAGTTTTCTTTAAACTTTCATACACTTTTTCATATAATTCCATGTATGTGAAATATTATATCTTTAATTTACATCATCATGAATTTATGCCACCTCCAAATCATCAACGTGAAGTGAGGTCACTTCACCAATTAAGTTGGGGGGAGGGTACGCCCTTCTCGGTCTTTTTGCTAGTCCTTTTGAATTTGCCACCCACAACCAAATTTAATAAATACCATGACATGCAAAACCCTTAATCATGTTTTATTTTTGTTGCTATTTTTACTGCCATTTTTAGAATTGCTAAAACTTGAAACTCTGAGAGCTTATAAGAACTTCAACTTAGTTAGACTCGAGTTGAATTTAAAAGGAAATTTGCAGTTGCAGTATGGTATAGTAGTAAAGATATGAGGAAGCATAGGTTTTGAAGTGGTAGAGCAATTTGAAGGTGGTGGGAAGATTGAATTAAATTTCCAGAGCTGAATTTGGTATATTGAACAAAGAAGAAAGCAAGGATGGGAGGAGATGTTATAAGAAGAGAGCCAGTGACTCACCAACAAATTTTGGAGGACGTAGCAATCCTGCCTATGTTTACAAGGGTTGGATGGATTGAATACTTTTTGTAGTTAACGAAATATAGAGATGATTTAACAAGGAGATTCATAAAAACCCTTTAATACGATGAAGTAGTGGTAAAGGGACTTTTTGTAGATGCTTTTGAAACTGCCATTACATAGGTTACAAGACTACCAAGGATAAGAACAAAATTCCTAGCTCGGTCTGATGTAGTTACAGCTCGGGAAGAATTCTGCATAAGAGGAGAGGAATTAGATTCCTCATCACAAGGTATGAAAAGGATTTCTCTCCATTGGTTGTGGGAAAGATGTGCCTCTTATATTATTAGCTATATTACCTGTGATGGTAGACAAATATTTTGTATACAACCCATTTCAAATTGTTAAGTCATCTTAGGCACAATAGGGTAGTAAATGTACCAAATTATCTTTACAATTTGTTGAAACAAATGGCCTTAGAATACCAAAAAAGGAAAAGTGATACTTCCCTCTCTCATCACTACTTAGTTAGCTTACTGATAAAAAGAAGTCTAAGAATCCAACGCCCACAAGTGAGGTGGGAGGATTTTAGTGCAGAAGAATGCAAAGACATTAATAGGTTTCTAGAAGTACCCGTAGGGCCTAAGGATGAATGAAATAAAAATGAGCCCCAAAATGAGCCTGAAGAGGAAAACCCTCAAGTTTCGCTTGTGGCCTCACCTACCCGTAGCCAAAGCGAGCATGAAGAACCTACAAAACCAGAGTCTATGCCACCCATGAATGAGGAATTACCTTCTTCCTCTAAGTTACGAAAATCTAAAGGCCGGAGAAGTAGTGCATTTACCTCCACTACACCCTCGAAACCGAAAGAAGATATTTCAAAGAAACATAGGGGTACCCAAAAGCAAAAAAAAGGAGGATGTTCCTAAAAAGAAAAAAGAGTGTTACAAAAGAAAAGAGGAAATTTGAGGAAGAAATATTAACACCTAGACGCTCTGGTAGGCTCAATAAACAAAGTGTTGCAAAAGAAAATGTAGAAGAAAAACTTCAAGAAGAGCAGCATCAAGAGGAACAACCTCAGGGAAATGTCATGCATGTTGAAATTGACTCTGAATTGGAGGGGAATGTTCTGGGTATTGAGAATATACTTGTGAAGAAGAGATGTTATGTAGAGATCACTTTTTATTCTAAATTAGAAGACATGTTTTATGCCAAGAAATTCTAAACAAAAACCTTCCCCACTCCTAGAGATTATGAAGAGACTAATGAGCAGTTTGAGAGTGTAGAGGAAGTTTACATTGAAGACAAGGATACGAGAAAGAAACTCTAGGAGGCATTGGAAAAAATTAAACACTTGGAGGAATTGGTATAAAACTGAGTAGAAGGAGAAAGAAAGAGAGGTAAAAATGAAGGAGATGGAGGAAAAACTGCAGCTATATGGTCATGGCACTAAATTAGATGTGCTGGCATAGTTGGCTATTACTAAAATAGGGGATAAAGAATTGGTAGTGCCAAATGAGAGACCTCCTCCTCTTAAAACTCTCGATTATCATACAACTCGCTCACTTGGATAACAATTGTGCAAAATAACTGATAAGTTTGCAAAGGAGAAGGAAAAGTGGAGAAAGTAAAAGGAAAAATATGAATAGGAATTGGAGAAAAGAGATATGGAATTGAATAAAATAGCAGTTTGATGGGAAGAGATAACAAACAAGGCTACACAAATAGTAAGGTGTAGGCCTCCACCAAGAACTTATTGACTATTTTTACAAGAAAGGTTTTTATGTTTTCAGTTCAATAGATTAGTTATCAAGCATTCAATTGGAATGAGTCAAACCTCTGAGTTTCTTGAATTTTTTGCTACATCTACACCCAAAGACCAAGATTGGTTGTGTGAATTCTATTTGCACAAATATGTGATACCTATTGAAAATGAATGGAACCCTTTAATCTTTGCGGGGGATCTTTAGATCAGGGCACTTACCTCTTATTATAGGAATGAATAGCTTAGGGGAGAGATTATGGAAGAATATGAAGAAAAAGAAAAATCTATTGCACTCCCAATCATAAGAGAGACTAAGGATCCATATACAATAATTGATGAATGGATGAGACTCCTTACACACAAGGGAGTAGGAAAGAAAATCATGATGCTCAGGGAGGCAGACTATGTCAAAATAAAAATGTTAGCTATGGGAGTAGGACAACAGTGTTTTAAGTATGTGCAAGATATATGGAATAGTTTGACACTAGAACTATAGAAGAAAGAGCCACATTCGATGCATAATTTCATTGCAATGCTTCAGAAGGTACGTCATTACATGAAAATTTGTATCAACCAGGGAGCTCATTGGATGTCACTCACTTTTCATCCACCTATTCTCCTTTATCCAATCCCACATTGGACAAGGGAGAAAAGTGATGAATGTGAGAGGGTAGGAACAATTCAAATGAGGTAGCTTTTAGAACATCAAGGTTCTTATCTGTGGCAGAGTCAAGGTGTCAGCACAATTATGGACCTAAGAAAAATTGCACAACAGTATAATTAGGACCCCTAGTCTTTTGTTTGAGGACAAGCAAAAAGCTAGTTGGGGGGAGTGATAGGTCTAGAAAATGGCCTAGTTTCTGTTGTTTTTATACCTGTTTTAAGATACTTTTAAACATATTCTCCAGACAATGTTTCTACACTATGCTATCCTTTTATATCCATCATGTAGACTTAAACCTTAATTATGATGATGAAATTATGATTATAATATAATAGTATTATATGGTTTATATGAATGAATGCATGAAATGTTGATGTAATGCTATGAGTTAATTGTGATAGTTACCCTCGTGTACATGTTTTGCAGAATTAACTTGTTTGTAGCTCAAAAGAAACCATAGTTCAGTAGTTGTAGAGTGAACCTATAGCAGAAGGGATGACTAGACACCAAAGCAGAGGAAGCTCCAAGTTAAGATTAACATGGTGATCGTTGATCAAAGGAACTTAATGAAGATTGGACGTGCGTTATTATGACCAGTTTAATAAAATGTTGAAGAAGAGGTCTCCTTTATCTACGGAATTTTGACAAGTGGATTATTTGTTTACATACAATTGTGTTTTGATAGAGTTCTAGTTTTGAAAGGATTTATCTTTCCTTTTCAATTACAGGTTGAATAATTCAAATCTTAATTCCATGCTCTATTATCTGGGAGTGGAGTTAATGGTTTTAATTAGTTATTTCTTTCAATAAAGATTCCCCCAGTTTGTATATAACTGTTGGTTGAATCCGTAAGATAGTTGTTTTTTTTTTATCAATTTCATGTTACCAGTTACTTTTTGTTTTCAAGATATGAAAAATATTCCAAATGATTGAGTCCAATCTGTGGAAAGATCTTTTTTAATCTTTAACAATATGCAATGAATGGAGTTAATCTTATGGAATGTGGAGAATATATTAGTTAGATCAAGTTCAATTAAAGTGAGAACAATTACTTGAGGAGGGCACTCAAGGTATTGTTCTTCACTTCACCTTTCAGTTATTTATTTCTGTTAATAGCTATTATTAGTTTATCATTATTCATGAATCATATGCAAGTTAATTGGAATTTAATTTCTTGCTTATTATGAATGCATGATTGTGAATATGCATGTAATGTTTATTAGTAACACTTTGGAGGATAGTTCAGCTGATTCATTAGTTTTTATTAAGCTTTCAGTTAATATGGTATTAATTCATTAGTAGCAGTTTAGTTATAGTCTTTGCTGTAGGAACTTGTAGCAACTAGTTATGGTTTATGTTCTTACTGTTTAGTAGTTCTGTGAATTGCCAACAATTAGAATAACTTAAGTAGGATATTTTAGGTAGTATTAATTCCATGAAGGCATATATAATGCTACACCATCATAAGCTTACAAGACTTGGGTCGAAAATTTAATGTAGTATCAAGTGATGTAGAGTGGATTGTTTAGCTAGTTCAACCTTTGAATTGAGTAGATTTTACCAAGTTTATAATACATTAGCTTAAACTCTACAAGAAATTAGATTAATTACATCATCATTGAAAACTAATTGAGAACAATTGGAAGAAAGAGAATTATCAGGTCAAGAGAAAAATTATTATAGCATTTCAATATCAAAGCATTATGTCAACTTTTATGTGATTTTTTTAATGTTTATGCATACATTATTTGTGAGGACTAACACTTGTAGGTATTCAATCCAAATTACAATCAAGTCTTGAGGAGATGTGCATGACTTCAGTCCTTCAAGGAAATAAGATTTGAGTGGTGAGTTGCAACCAATTATTGATTCATTACTCTATTATGCCTCTATCCCTCAAAAGGATAAGCTGTCTTTCATCCATTTTTCCATTGTGGAGATAGAAATACCAACATAGGGTTTGACCGAGGCAAGCCCCTATATGGCACAACCCTCCTCTCTCTTTGAATGTGCAGATTATAGATCTAAAGAAGATTGGAGGAAGATTGAAGAGCATTTGAATATTGATGCATTCAAACCCTATAACTTGACAAGATATGAAAACTCAGTTATCTCAGCAACAAATGAAGATCCGATAGAAAGATCCTAAAGGAAGAAGCCTCTAATCAAGGACCTAAGGATTGTGAAAGAAGATTTTGATGGAGCCTCCATAAATATTTGCAAAATTTGAACACCTCCAAATCGAACCATGATTGTAAGCTTTGTGTTCAAGGCTGGGGTTAAGGTTTCGGTCTGTAAACCCTTACCTTATAAATGTTCTATCCTAAAACCCTTTGAGCATTTTAATTTGATGTTGACTTGCAATGGTTGGTTACTGGTAGCCTAAGTCATCACTTTAGCCTTCAGATGCATTTGTTTACCATCCCCTTTTGTTTAGGGATGTCGGTCACTCCACCCTCTTTCTGACTTAAATAATACCTAAAGTCTAGCAAAATATCTCCTTGCAAAAGACTTGAATTAAGTCTTTAGCGAAGGGTCCAATTGTCATCAGCCTAGCAATGGCCCCATTTTTCAAGCTAACTTTGTTTCACGTGTAGGTTGAGGAACCACCAAATGTCAAGATTAGATCCTGATCGCTTCCTGTTGGCTCGCTGGATTAAGTTGCCCGTGTGTTAAGAGCTGCGGGGTCTATGAGATAAGGACGCATGTCCTAGTACAGTAGTGGGACTCGACTTCCACTAGTGGTCTTGTCATGAGATGGATTGATTTGACGGTGGTGATTAATTGTTGGGAATAATCCTAGCCGTACCCTACTTGCTCGCTAAGAAAAAGTGACGGCTTGTTATAAATCGCGTGGTCTGCGAGCTCACGACATGTGGCTTCATCCGTCTGCTTAGAGCAAGGAGTGGGGCCCGTAGACAAATGATGTGGCTCCCAACTTGGATAAATCTCATTGGCCAAGGATTCTTGGGTGATGGCCTCATGGGATTCAAATCCTGTTGAATCATTAGGAACCATCCGATTTTCCACCTCATTAGAAGATCAAAGGTCGATATTCAAAGATAAAAAACATGCATGTGATAGTTATTTTGTTCTGCAACTAGTGAGCATTAATGGCGTAGGCTATTGATGAGTGATCAATTGGGTCTTGATGTGTGCGAAGAATTAATTCCCAACCATTATGAGGAATGATATGCAAATCTCCAAGTACTTGGGTGATTAATGGTGATAAAAAGAATGCCAACGATTAATTACTTGCTCAAACGTGTGACGCCAAAATTGATGATCAAGTATTATCAAATTTTCTTGATATATACAGATTGAATGGTTGTCATTTTCACCATTGCAATCGGTAGTTAGCATTTTTTGAATTTGTGCAGAGAGTGAAGAGTGTTCCACTGTGAGTTTGAGAAGCTTTTGAGCCAAGAAGATGAGAAAGCCAGTTACTTCTGCGTTACTAGTAAGAAGGTCTCCGAGGTTCAACGTGCCAAAACCTCAAGGAATTGTCCCATAACATGAGCACAATGTACCTGAATGCTTTCCATCTGTGAAGGAGAAGGGTAAGGAGGAATCCCATGGTGAGGAACCTACACTAATTTCCATTAGATGCAACAGTAGGTTGAGGAAATAGGGTGTCACTATAGAGACGACGAAGGAGAAAGGCAAAGGGCCCGCATGGTTCATATCAAGAGTGCGAAGAAAACTAAGGTATGGCCGAGGCTCCTATGGAAGATAGAGCTACCTAATTTCCATCACGAAAAACCCTTTGGACAGTGCAATGGAAACGGACTTGGGTTATCAACAGTATCTTGTGACACTAAATCAACTGGTAGCCTTGAGAGTGGAAGTATTATCGGTCCCACCGATATCTATAAAAAATCTGAGTGGGCATGATGGCTATGTACCTAGTAACGACAAAGATGATGAGGGAGAAGAAGTTTCTTCCCCATCTACTACAAGGACGCGTAGTGGGCATGCGTACTATGGGTCCAGTGCTAGTGTTGGTTCTTCTTCTAGTTAAGTGAAATGGTGTGTGGGTTTTTTTATTTTTGTGATGATAAAATTGTTGTGGTGGTTTTCTATTGTTCCTTGCATATGTTGCTATTTTTTTTGGTTAGTGGTTAAAGGAAAATTTTTGGCGGTATTTGTATCTTCCTTTTGATGGCGGTTATCAACTTGATGTCCCCGTACTCAATGAATGATTGCAGGTGACCATGTGGGGAATTTTGAAATGAAATTCAAATTGGTGCTGAAATGAAACATTCTAGAAATATAATTGCATTTGAGCCGAATGCTTGTTGCTCCCTTGTGCTAGAAAAGGGATTTGATGGCTCATTGCAAGGGTTTTTGAAAATTTTGAGTCTAGTCTATGGTCTGGGTAGAACCTAGGTGTGGAAAGGATGCCAATGAATTAAACAGTTGAATCATCTTGGTTTTGAATCTTATATGTAATGATCTTAACACCTTTCATTCCAATGCAATTGGTGGATCAATTAATATAAATTTATGCCAAGATCACAAGGATTTTATTGTTCTAATTTCTCCATCACCACAATGTTAGAATCATGGTAAGACCCAAGTGAAAAGCTCACAAGATCAAGGAAAAGATGATCAGGTATTCTTAGTTGAGAGCTTACATGAGATGAAAGTATATCAAGGGGAATTACCCTATGATCTGTTCTCTAGGTTTGTGGATACCTTATTAGAGATACCTAAAAATTCCAGAGCGGAAGACTCAATATGTATTGACTTGTTTTGTGAAATGTATCATTTAGGATTGAGTACTTTACCAAAGGAATTGAAGCCTCACAATTTGAGCCAAGTAATTGATTGGATAAGGGTTGTAGAGGAGACTAATAATGAATACAAATGAAAAATGTTACCTCAGAGTGTTACTAGTGGCTACTATGATGAGGATAATCAAAGGTTAGTGCCACTAGGTCAAGATGATGTATCAAAATGTGAGTAGCTAGTTGACAACTATTGTCATTTTACAAGCACCATAGATGCAGATCCATATACAAATGATGAGGATGGGGATACACAATATGAGGACAAGGAAATGGTGCATGATTTTCATCCTTGGGATGTTCTAGATTGCCAGCAAATACAAGGGATGCAAGGAGAAATCCCATATCCTGATCTAGTCAGGAAAAATAATGCACAAATTGATGACCAAAGTGATGAAATTGAACTTGGTTAGTCCTCTGTTAATTATAATTCTTCTTATGAAATTGAAGTGGAATCTCTTGCTTCAAGTAGAGGACATGTTGATAGCCTTGCAAGGGTGCATTTGCTTGGTAGTGAACAATTTTCTTCATGTGAAGAATTCTCAGAATGTCGATCCATAATTTTGAACAAAAATGATGAAGATGATGTTGAGAAAATTTATCTTTGCTCCTCAAGTGATTACAATGAATTTGAATGCACTGATGATCCTAGGGATTGGGACCCTCATATTGAGAAAGTAGGGATACATGTGACAACAATGATGTTGTGGAAAAATCCCTTATATGATGAACCCTCACTAGTAAATGAGGTGATAAATGATGATCCTTATTGGTGTAGGAATAATCCACTCTTTGTTGAAAATCCTAATGAGTTCTTGGCAAGTATCACTTGTGAATATATTGGAGATGGTATAGATGAGACAACAAGAAATGAGGACTAGGCTACTATCAATATTTGTGACTTTATCCTTGAGGATGGTAACCTTGATTCAAAAAATCCCTAGTCACATAAAATGTGCAGTAGTACAGGTATTAGCGAAGTAGCCTACCCACAAATAAATAAGAAGATTGTATCTGATGATTACCAGGAGGGTAACTCAGATTTGTTGATAATTAAATGTGAATGTTGTTCACAGGGTGAAGAATTTGAAGATAAGGATGGCATTTTCCATGGTAATAGTCTTGAATACTATGTAGACGAACATGCCCATGCCCCTATGATACATGATTATGTATTTGAAATAGAGGCTAAATTGTCAGCTATACATGATAATGGAGATAACATATACATGGATGAAGGGAGGGGCCTATTATTGAATAATCAAGTGGTGCATTCAGATGGGTACATTGGTCCTGAAGCAACATTACTACATGTTGATGAGGAGGAACAATTTGATGAGTCTTCAGATTATCTTAACATTGAAGGATTGTTCAATCCATGTGGAGAGGGATTTAGGGGTACAAATAGCATGAAATGTGATGTTAATCAATATGAGTGTGCACTTGAATTCTTTGATGACGCCCCTCACTTGCTGGACCTCATCATGGAATTGTTTCCATTTAATGAGGATAACGCTCATGTCAAGCATATTGAAAATGCTGCTGAATATGAATCTTTTCTTTTTGATACTCCAAGAACTTGGCCCAACATACAAAAAAGTGTCTATGAGGGATTTCAATTTGATGTACAAGATGAATGTGATGCTAAAATTCATGATCAAGTGGAGTATGGGTGTTTTACTTTTCCAATTCAATTTGATAAATCTATGTTGGAACAGGTTGATGAACATGGACATTTCATAGCAAGTGGGATTGGTGGTGTCAATTCTAATGATGTTGGTTGCTCAGAAATGCATAATACACATGTTGGCCCACTACAAGTAGAACAAGACAATTTTTGATAGAGGAAAGAACTAGTCCTAAGTTCTTGGGGGCCATGGGCCTCCAATTTGAGAATTGAAGCCAATTGTATAAAAGAGAATTCTAGGAAAAAAATGGCATTATATATTTTTGTGAATATTGTATATAGGTTTGGGTTCGGTGTGTCTCTTTTCAGTTGTGTCTGCTTGCCTTGTCCTGGCAAGCTCCTGGGTTTTTGTGCTTCTATCGTGGTCTGCTTCAACCTAAGATTTGGATTCTCACTATACCCACTGGGGGTATACGTCCCCGAGCATGAGCCACTGATGGAGCCTCCAAAAATATTTGCAAAATTTGAACACCTCCAGATCGGACCATGATTGTAAGCTTTGTGTTCAAGGATGGAGGTTCTAGTCTATAAACCCTTACCTTATAAATGTTCTATCCTAAAACCCTTTGAGCATTTTAATTTGATGTTGACTTGCTATGACCAGTTACCGGTAGCCTAAGTCATCACTTGAGCCTTTAGATACATTTTTTTACCATCCCCTTTTGTTTAGGGATGTCGGTCACCCAACCCTCTTTCTGACTTAAATAATCCCTAAAGTCTAGAAAAATATCTCCTTGTAAAAGACTTGAATTAAGTCTTTAGCCGAGGGTCCAATTGTTGTCGGCCTAGCAATGGCCTTGTTATTAAAGCTAACTTTGTTTCACATGTAGGTTGAGGAACCACCAAATCTCAAGATTAGATCCTGACCGCTTCCCGCTAGCTCACTGGATTAAGTTGCTTGTGAGTTAAGAGTCGCAGGGTCTGCAAGATAAGGACGCGTGTCCTAGTATAGTAGTGGGACCCGACTTCCACTAGTGGTCCTATCTTGATATGGCTTGATCTGACAGTGGTGGTTAATTGTTGGGAATAATCCTAGTCGTACCCCACTCACTCGCTAAGAAAAAGTGACGGCTTGTTATACATTGTGTGGTCTGCGAGCTTGCGACATGTGGCTTTGTTCGTTTGTTCAGAGCAAGGAGTGGGGCCCGTAGACAAATTATGTGGCTCCCAGTTTGGATAAATCTCATTGGCCAAGGATTCATGGGTGATGGCCTCATGGGATTCAAACCTTTTTGACTTGTTGGGAACCGTCCGATTTTACACCTCATTAGAAGATCAAAGCCTAATATTCAAAGATCAAAAACACACATGTGATAGTCGTTTTGTTCTGCAACTAGTGAGCATTAATGGCGTAGGCTATTCAAGAGTGATCAATTATGTCTTGATGCATGTGAATAATTGATTCCCATCCATTATGAGGAATGATACATAGATCTCCAAGTACCTGTGTTATTAACAGTGATGAAATGAACACCAACGATTAATTACTTGCTCAAACATGTGACACCAAAATTGATGATCAAGTATTATCAATTTTTCTTGATAAACACAGATTGAATGGTTGTCATTTTCTCCATTGCAATCAATAATTAACATTTTCTAAATTTGTGCAGAGAGTGAAGAGTGTTCCATTGTGAGTTTGAGAAGCTATTGAGCCAAGAAGATGAGCAAGCCAGTTACTTCCGCGTTACTAGTAAGAAGGTCTCTGAGGTTCAACGTGCCAAAACCTCATGGTATTGTCCCAGAACATGAGCATAATGTACCTGAATGCGTTCCATCTATGAAGGAGAAGGGTACAGAGGAATCCCATGGTGAGGAACCTACACTAATTTCCATCAGATGCAACAATAGGTTGAGGAACTAGGGTGTCACTACAGAGACAATGAAGGAGAAAGGCAAAGGACCTGCACGGTTCGTATAAGGAGTGCAAAGAAAAGTAAGGTATGGTTGAGGCTCCTATGGAAGACAGAGCTCCCCAATTTCCATCACGGATAGCCCTTTAGATAGTGCAACGAAAATAAACTCGGGTTATCAGAAGTATCTTGTGATACTAAATCAATTAGTAGCCCTGAGAGTGGAAGTATTATCAGTCCCACCGATATCTGTAAAAACTTTGAGCAGGCATGATGGCTATGTACCTGGTAATGACAAAGATGAAGAGGGAGTGGAAGTTTCTTCCCCATCTCCTGCAAGGACGCGTAGTGGGAATGTGTACCGTGGGTCCAGTGCTGGTGTTGGTTCTTCTTCTGGTTAAGTGAAATGGTGTGTGGTTTTTTTATTTTTGTGATGATGATAAAATTACTGTGGTGGTTTTCTTTTGTTCCTTGCATATGTTTTTTTTTTGGTTTTCAAGTTGACCGTGGACACTCGAGGTGACGTGGACGTGGAATGTGAAGCCTAGTTGGTGGTTAAAGGAAATTTTTGGCGATATTTGCATCCTCCTTTTGATGGCAGTTATCAACTTGATGTCCCCGTACTCAACGAATGATTGTAGGTGACCATGTGGGGAATTTTGAAATGAAATTCAAATTGGTGCTGAAATGAAACATTTTAGAAATGTAATTGCATTTGAGTCGGATGCTTGTTGCTCCCTTATGCTATAAAAGGGATTTCATGGCTCATTGCAAGGGGTTCTGAAAATTTTGAGTCTAGTATATGGTCCGGGTAGAAACTAGGTGTGGAAAGGATGCTAATGAATAGAACAGTTGAATCGTCTTGGTTTTGAATCTTATATGTAATGATCTTTAAGTAGTTTTATAGAAATTATTGATATCGAAACAAATCTTATATCCAAAACATTTACTCTCCTGTTGTAAATTTCTACAAATTATGAATGAAGTATCAATGGTATTTTCGTTTATCATCGAATGCTTATTTGAATGTGTGTCCTTGTTTCTGCTTTGACTCAAAGAGTTAATTAAATGCTTGAATAGGGTCACATATTTGTGAGAATTTGCAAAGGATCTGGTAAGAAGTCATGTTTTAGGAATTGTGAGTTTTCATGATGTAAGGCATTGTGAAAATAGTCCATTATTATCAAAGAAAGAATTTGTGTATTACTAGTTATTACATGTTCGACTCCATTGCCCAATTGATGAAACACTGGCCTATTTATCAAATTTTTACTAGTGAATGTGTTAATGGTTCACCCGACCATGGACTTAGAATGAGAATACAAATTCATTTTAAATATGTCAATCATGAAGAATGTATTTGAAATACTTCCTAGTTCTTGGTAAATAAATGATTATTTACTTAAAGATCAGCCAAATCTTTAGTGGATTATGTTTATTTGCAAATTACAGGAATTAATCTGTGTATTGAAGTGTTCTCCATCAAATTGATCAAAATGAACACAATAAGGGACACCCTCCTAGGTCCCATAGAGCCTGAAGTGAAGGAGTAGAGATCTTAGGATCCTTTACTTGTTAAGTTGGCCATTCATCTCGAGGATTCTTGATTATAGGATTTGGCTACTCTTTAGAGAATTCTAAGGGTGTACTTGAAAAACACCAACAAATTTAAGTTTCAAATATCTAGACAAGGGTACCTTGGGTAGCCTTGTCCAGTCAAATCAAGTCCAATTTCAAATCATAGGTGCACAAAAGTATGCTCTGTCTGTTTTTGGTTGCTAATTTTTTTTTATCAATTTCTAGATTGTCTATTTTCATATCATAATAGTGTATTTTTATTGTTAGTTAGTTGCATCATTGTATTTCATCAAAAACCCATTTCCCCCAAAAGACCAATTCAGACCCAAGGGCTGATTGACTCACCTTCTAGGTTGTAAGTTAATCTCATGCCCTTGTCCAATTTGAATTCTAATGTTATGCTTGGAAAGATGACAAATCCTAATTAATGCCTAGGGTTTCACTTTTATAACATATTAATAATAATGTTATTTATTAATACTTTTATTTTCCTAGCCACTAAGCATAATCCACTATTATGAATTTATGCTATATCTAATATAATATAATCGTGTAACTATTAAAATCCTAGAGGATTGATGCATAGTGCATTTTACTAGGATAATGATTTTGTAAGCTATTTCCACTGAATATATCTTTAGGAGTTTGTGACTAAGACTTATCCTTACTTGCACCATTTAACCTAGCTACCTAAAGAAGAGATCTATGAATTGAATGAATTAATATTCGAGAAAGACCAACAACAATAACCAACATATAGATTCATATTTTTAAGGATTAATTTCAGTCCATGGCCATTTTATCCTTTAAAATATCTTTGGAATCACCCTCCTAAGCTTTGTAGGGATCAAAGTGTAAAAAGGACTAAAATTCCCTTGTCCATTGGCTTTTTCTAATCACTGAATCAAAGATAGGTGTCTTCGATGTGTAATTTTTTTGTCAAATTATTTACATCTTGGTAAAAACCTTAGAGTTAGAGGTTAGCATAGAAAAATACTAATATATTGGTAATTTTATTGGGGATAGAGTCAAAATGCACTATATTGCTTGCTAATAACCTTCAAATCTATTAAGAAATTTTGTTTGATAAATTTGTTGTGCTTATCCTTCTCCTTTTTTATTTCCCTACAAAGGGTGGTGAATCTATTATCAAATACATTCATATTGCAATTGACAAATGTGAAATGGAAGAAAGAAGATCATTGTACAAGAACAATCCAAATAATAAATTAGGTAGAGAAATTAAGAGGAAGGAACAACACACATGGCAACCCAAAATATAGGTAAGAAATCTACTCCCATAGTTGAAAAATTTGAGGATTATGTACTTAATAATGATAAATATGTGTAGACCTCATATCATAGTGAGAGGTCTACTCCTAAGGCCACCGAATATGAAAGTACTGAAGCATGAAATGGTCATGAATTTGAATTTTTTAGTACTCTTGAAAGAGAAAACAAAGGGAAGATTAGGCCCATTTAATGAGGCCCTTGTAGCTAAAATAAGAACAAAACAAAACGTTACATCTATTAGAATGCCAGTCAAACATGTAGGTGAAATAGATAATTCATTTTGGTATAGAAAATATTTAAATAATGCAAAAGGTAAGGTTATGAGTGATATGATAAGACTAAATATGATAAGCTAGAAGAGCAAGTAAGAGAGTAGGTTGGAGTAGGATTTGAACATAGGGAGTAAAATGTAGACATTATCTAGGAGGTGGTGAATCTAAGATATGAGTTAGCTATAGTACAAGCTAAGATGGATGTAAAACACTTAAGAAGATGATTAGAAGCCTTCAAAAATATGGACCCACAAGGTCATACAAGATAGGAAAACCATGGAGGTGGAAGAAGAAACTAGGGAGGAGCTAGATACAACATGATACCGGTTCTTTCTAGGCCTCTTTTAAATTTAGAAAGGTATAGAAAACTAAACTTGATTAGAATATGAAGTTTTCCAAACCTAGTACCTATAGAAGTAAGGTCTAAAATAATGAAATTCTAAGGAAATAATGGTGTCCTTGGAGATCATATCAAAGCTTTTAGTGACCTCACTAATGATTATAAAATTAAGGATGAAAATATTTTGATAAAGTTGTTTATTCATTCATTGGATGATGCAACTAGAGAGTGGTACAAAAGCCTAATAAAAAAATAGAGAGCAATATTGGGGTAAGATTGATCCTAAGTTCATTATAAATGAATTCACCAATATCTCAAAAGGATCTAATAATTTTGTATTAGAATTAAACACAGTTTTCCCAATTAATATCTAAGATTTTGAATCACATGAGACCAAATGAATCCATGTATTTTTTCTTGTATTGCAACATATATGTAGCAAAAATGGGGTACCTATTGAGAGATAAAGGACCCCATACATTGAGAGAGGCATTTAAAATTTCCTCAAATATTGAGAGTAATAAGAGAGCTTTTGGAAAAATGAACAAATAGAGTAAATTCAGGATCTTGTTAAGTGACAGGTCAAAGTATTAAAGCCCTAGATATTTAGGATAAGATGGATTAGCTGATGCATGCTTTGAAAGAGCTATGTTACAAGGTGGCCAAGAATGATAAAGGTATGAGCAATGAAAGCTATAGTCATGAAAAAAATGAAAGGTTACCAAATTTTTCTTATTAACCCTATAATACCACTTGGCATAATGAGAAACCAATAGTACAATTGTTTAATGGAGTAGAAAGTAAAGAGAATCTTGACCCTTTAACGAGACTTGATGTCAACAATCCAAATGATGCTCCTCAATGCTTAGACTATTGAATTCCGCACTTACCATTGTAATCTATTGTAGCTTTAGCAATTTTGAACAATAATTATGACTATGACAAGTTTAGTGATAAAAGCCATAGGAAAAATTCAGATCATGATCATCAAAATGTTAACATTTTGTTATCCCAAGGGTATTGTAGAGAGGGTGATAATTCTTCTACAAAGGAAGGAGGTCACAAACACGACATAAAGGATAGCAAAAATGCTAAAAGCTTCCACCATTAGCAAGTTTTCCTTAATGAATTAGGGGAAGAGTTACATGTCCATAATGTGGACTCTTCCATAGGTAATTTTTAGTTAAGAAGGCCATTTGATGAATAAATTAGAGCCTTGAATGCAACAACCATTCTTAGGTCAAGAACAATTAAAATATGAGGAGTAAAGCAAATAAGATGGGAACTCCTATTGTGGGAAATGCTAAAAGCATTTTAATAAAGGAAAATTGAAATAAAAAGGTCCACAACTAGGTAAAATAAATAAGAGACCACAAATAATGAAGACCAAAATACTAGGATTATAGATAGGAGAACAAAGAATCCAAATGTTAATAAGGTTCAACCCATAAAACACATATGACAACTAAAAAGGGAAAGGAAATTTTTTTTATTGTAGATTACACACCCTCTTCATCTATAGCTAGCTGAGAAAATAATATACCATTACCCAAGTACACTCCATTAGACATGGCCCAAGTATTAAGTCATATTAAAGTATCAGTGCTACTAATGGAGATGATGTAGATATTAGAGTATAAGGACAAATAAATAGCTCTAATTTGTGACACATTTTTTGATCAACAAGGTGGCAACAAAGGTCAGAATGAAGAACATATTGAAGAAGCAAAAATCACAGGATAACACCATAAAGTAGATAGAATAGAAAGGGATGAACTATATATTGGAACTGCACTGAATGAGTATCAATATTAAGTGAAGCCTTTTTATGTTATGCTCTCCATAAATGATAAATTATGTAATATCCCTCTTAAACATTTTCAATCTACCATTAAATATTTCCAAAAACACATAAAAGGAGAAATTGGGTGCAACGAAAAATCAACTATATTCTTCAAATTTAACATAAAAAATTGTGCCAAGGGAATAAGAACAACTTTCTACTAGAAATACAAGTATAATACACTATTTTTCTGTTAACGACAACAACAAACAACAACCAAAACCCTGCTGCAAATTGCACAATGAAGAAGGGAAAACAAACCCACAAACTACAACCAAATCACTATAACTTCTATTACAAAATCACCAGAAATCAGTACAAAGTCTAGGGAAACATAAATACATGAATAAAGTTTGATAACCAGCTACCAAAATGATAACAAAAACAATCTAAAACAATACCAAAATATGAGCACTTTAAAACACAAACCCTGCCAAACAACTTAACCAAAATTCCACAAAGAAGCAATCCTTTAACACCAATGCAACTTCTGTGTGAAGTTATGCCTATACACCCTCAGAGCCACTATCCTTGAGTCCAAATATCCTTGGTTTTCCAACCTTAGAGCTTATTCCTACAATGGTTTATTAGCCTTTGTAGGAGAGCCAAAACTTGTGTATAGAGAAACAAGCATAGAATGAATCCAAACTACAAAAACAAATAATAAAAGATGTCAAAACCCAATAGCCGAAAAATTGGGTGCCCAAATTCCAATGCCTAGCATGATTTTCTTGCATGTGAGGATTTATAACTCCTCAAGCCAAGTGTTCAAAGCATAAAATCATGCACCCAAAAAAGTTGCCAAAGAAGAAACCTCAACTTGCACCACTCCCAAGCCAAAAAGCAAAAAGCAATATTTCCCAAAAAGGCTATGCCCAAACTTGGTCAAATCATTTAATTCAAATATATTTGATATTTTCCCCCAAAAAGCATTAATTTAATTACCTTGAATAATGAACTTTTTCTTGGTTAAATTACCAATTCCAAACCCACTTTTTTAGGACACCGAGCTTTCTAAAAATAGAAAGTTTCTAAAATTAGAAAGGGGACATGACAAGTCCTCCATCCCAAAAATCACTTCTCCTCAAGCAATGTAAGTTTGGATGATTAATAACCTCTGAACCTTCCCATGTTGCATCTTCAATGGGTAAATCCTTCCACTTGACCAAGTGTTTAGTGATGCTTCTATTCCGTAGCTTCTTCTCTCTTATTTCTAGAATCTCCTTTGGTACTAAAATCAGTTTCCCTTCATCATCAAGAGGTGGAATCATAGGAGAAGTCACAAATTCCTGTCCCACAACCTTCTTCAAACATGAAACATGGAAAATATTGTGTATCTTGTAACTTGGTGGCATCTCCAACTCATATGCAACCTCCCCAACCTTCCTGATGACTTTATAGGGCCCATAAAGTTTTGGTTTGAGCTTCTTTTCTCCATTCCTCTTCAAGTAACTTTACTTGTATGGATGCAACCTCACAAAAATTAAGTCACCCACTTAAAAAACTCTCTCTGCTCTCTTCTTATTTGCATATAAATTTTGCTAATTTTGAGCATGGGTCAAGTTATCTTTTTAAGAGACCTTAAAATATATTGAATTTGCTGGATAAAGTCACTTGCTATAGGGACCCTACTATCTTGATGTAGAGAAGCCTTCACTTAACACAACTTGACACTTTCCAAATAGGATTTCGATACAAATGATTCAAATATGCACCCTTGCTCATTCTTGGCAATGTGTTTCTAAGCCTATAACATGGAGGCAACAATCTAATTGAACTCAATCATTGAAGTAATAATGGAATGAGTGCCACTTGATGGATTCAAACCTATTTCAATAGACTTTAAGGGTTTCCAAATGTTCATGACACAACCAAGTGTTTGACACCATGAACCCTACAATTTAGGACTTTCTTTCACTAGTGGCTTAGACCAAAACATCAAACAAAAGAGAAACACAATTTTTCAAATAAACTATGGGAATGTGAAAACCTATTACAACATGTTACAATATCTTACCATCCATCCAAGAGCCCACAACACAAGATTTGTTGGTTTCCATAACATAGATTTACAACACATATTTATTGGAACAATTATGTTTTGCAGATCAAAAATTTATGTCAAAGAGATCTCCTTCACACGTGCATGAAATGATTCCAAAACTTGCAAGGATGTAGATGATGCCAAGATAGAATTTCCCGCCAATTTGCAATATTTTCCCATGGAGAAAACTCAAGTTATGGCATTTTTTTGATGACTGCAAACCCCAGGTAGGGTTTGGGACTGTTTTCGCCAAAATGGAAATAAATTTTGCAAATCATAACAAAAATTGACCAACCATCTTCTCTAGGTAGTATCACATCCGTACAAGCAAGTACAGATCCATACAAAAGGAAAGAACATGTTTTCAATGTTAGAAATGCACATAAAATGATTGCTTTCATTTACCAAATCTTCAATCACAATGCCTTCCACACTCAACTCAAATTTGGAGGATGAATTTTTACATTTCCAACCAATCCCAACTATTTTGTAATGGTTTCTTGATATGTTTGTAACTATTTCTTGATTTTTGTCACCTTTCCAAAGTTGCTTGACAACTTTTTGAAGCAACATGACAACTTTTACACTTTTTAACCAAAGAACCTAGTAACAGTTCAAAATGGATCAACATGATCCCACATGGTCATAAATGACCTTATTTACATCAATCATATCAAAAACAAGACAAAACCCAAAATTGATTAACATGTGCATGAGGGTGCCCTTGCACCATATCTAAAAACAACAATTCAACAAAAGAAAGAGCAACATAGCCATAGAGTGCACAGAAAGGAGACATTCCAATAGACATATGATGAGATGTGTTGAAACAATACTCTCCTATGTGTAAGAATTTCACCCAAGCACCTTGCTGATTTGAAACATAATTCCTCAAATACCCCTCTATCCACTTATTGACAACTTATGTTTGTCCATCCATTTGTTGATGACATCTTGTGCTAGGAGTAAGTTCGATACTTGTTAAATGAAATAATTCCTCCCAAAAATAACTAAGAAATATGCTGTCCCTATCACTAACAATGTTCCTGGGCAACCCATGTAATATAAAAATTTCTCTACAAAATAAATCTTCTACTTGAGGTGCCTTAAATTTAGAAGTGATTGGAAAGAAATGTGCATACTTCATCAACCTATCTACCACCACAAATATGCAATCTTTACCTTGAGCTTTAGGAAAACTAGTGATGAAGTCCATGGATATGCTTTCCCACTTGTGCTAAGGAATTGGAAGTGGTTGAATCAAACCTTTGAGAAAAATCTACTCACCCTTGTTTTGTTGACATACCATACATTCATTGATATGAGTGAGGATACTTCTTTCATTCCCTTACAGGAAAACCTCTCTTGAGATTTCTTATATGTCTTATAATACCCTTGGCGACCAGCAAAATGAGTATCATGAAACACCCTTATTATCTTCTCCTTAATCTTAGAACTCGGTAAAGATATCATATAGTAAAGATCCAAACCTTAAGGGAAATGGACATGGTATATGAATAGAGTGAGGGTTGATATAGATTAGAAAATTAGTGTAGCATCATAAATTGTCACCCTTGACAATTTCACACTAGATTTTGCTCCCTCCTATGTGTATGGACCTAATTGAACACCTAATTTCCTAAATTTTTCATTTTGTGGCCCATTTAAATATTTATCGAGAAATCACATGTAAAAAATTGAGGTAAACATATAATATTTTGCTCTTGAAATTTTACACCCCACAAAATAGGGCTAGGATAATGACGCCTTGGTGACTTTGTCCCCCTATTTTGGCTTCAATTTTAATATGTCAGAGTTGGCATTTTATTATTTAAATTTCAAACTTCAAATGTAGACTATCGAGATTTAATTTTTGAGAAATTATATTAATTGCATATAAATACCTAGTCATTGCATCATTTGAGAGGTAACTATAAACAATTGGTGATCAAGAACTTTTGGAAGAAATTATTATCAAGCCAAGATTAGTCAAGAGAACTATTGCAACATTTCATTGTAAAAGCATCATGTCAAGTTCTATGTGAGTTTATGTTTATGCATATATTTTGTCTGTGAGGACTAACACTTGTAGGTATTCAAAGCAATCCAAGCCAATTTGCAATCAAGCCTTGAGGAGATGTGCATGACTTCAGTCCTTCAAGGAAATTAGATTTGACTAGTGAGTTGCAGTCCATTGTTGATTCATCATTCATTTATCATTTAGCCTCTATCCCTCAAAAGGATAAGCTCTCTTTCATGAATTTTTCCATTTGTGGAGGTGGAAACACCAACACAAGGTTTGACCAAAGGTAAGCCCCTATATGGAACAACCCTTATTCTCTCTTTGAGTGTGTAGGTTACAGATCTGAAGAAGATTGGAGGAAGATTGGAGACCAATTTTTCATTGTCGCATTTCAAACCCTACAACTTGACAAGATACAAAAAATCAATTATCTCAACAACCAACGAAGATCTGACAGTGAGATCCAGAAGGAAGAAGCCTCTGATCAGACACCTGAGAATTGTGAAGATAGATTGGAAATTTAGCCACTTAGACATAGATGCCCTGGGTGACTTAGTCCTAAAAATTCAACTTCAAATTTATATGACATGTGTACATGAGTCTGCTCAATCTATTTTTGAACATCAAATTTGTCTGTCACTTTCCAGATTTGTTGTTTTTACATTAGAGTAGTGCATTTTCATTGTTATCTAGTTGCATAATTACATTTCATTCAAAAATCCATTCCAAAGCATTCTAATTCAGATCTTAGGGTTGAATGACTCACCTTCAGGTTGCAAGTCAATCTCATATCCTAGCCAATCTCGAATTTTAATGATAACATGGCATGTAAATAACGTGAAATTCTAAGTTAAGTCCTAGGGTTTCACTTTTCCACCTTGTCAATTAGTAAATGATTAGATCTTAAAATAAAACCCTAAAGGTTCCAATAAGGGTGGGTAGGGTGGGGGAAAGCAAGGTTATACAATATAATCTTAAACCCTAAAATATAAATATACAGTATAAATACGGAAGAGAAGAAATCCCTAATAGATTTAAAAGAAGATATAGCAATCATTAAATACAGATATGAAAACCCTAAATGCAAAGAAGGATAAACGTTAAGGTAAAACCTTAGGAGTTGTAAGCATAGATGGGTAAAATAAAAATACGTAGAATCACCATAGTATAAAAATTGATGCTTTGGTGTGTACACTATCTTAAACTCTATAAAGACCTAGAATCTTCTATGGTTCAATCTTAAGTGGCTTGGGTTTAGCCTGTGAAATGCAAAGCTGACTTTTGATGCATAGATTTAATTTGGTAGGAATTAGACATTTGAATCCCATTTTTTGTGATCTATGATATCTAAAAATATGTAAGGATGATGGTGTTTACAAACACCTTTGGGGAGATTATCAAATTTATAGGGTCAATTTTCTTAGGTCAACCCCATGGGTGGCCCAAATTTATGACTTTGAGTGAATATTTGAAGACAACAATCTCAAGCACATAGATAACATGTTCGAGTTTGATGTAAAATTTGATTATATTTGTTATAGTAGAAATTAAAGGTGATCTAGATATTATTTTTTAACTTTGAACCTATAGATGTTCTCCATACGATTTAATTACTCAAATGCATGTATTTAAATACCAAGACATAACATGTCGTAGTAACATGAATGATATAAACTCCAAATGAATAGTAGGAAAGGGTGGAAACTTAGGAATTTGAATTTTAGGATAAATTTGAAATTCACTGGGATCAAATTTAAGCATTGCAGGATTGGCCCAAGAAAAGAAAACACAAATCTTGAAACTAATAATAGTTGCGTGGAACATTGGTTTGATAATAGGTCAAATATATGGAATTAGGTGTTAATGAGGCTAAGATAAGTTTAAATATATAGGAATATGTACAAGTGGAAACAAATAGGGATAAATTAAGATCAAGAATATGACACTTATTGATATATAATTGTATAAGATGACTCCATCAAAATGTACCCAAAACTAAATGGGAATTGACATGGGTATGCAAATTTCACCATTATGTTTACTGATGAAAAGATTATATATTAGAACCAACAATTAAAGCATATAACTAGATTCTCAAAAAATATAGGCAACATATGATCATGCCCTAAAGTAAAATCAAGAGACCCAAGAATAAAATAAATAAAATTGGAAACATTGACATAACAAAAGCACAACCCCACAAGGGAAATAATTGTCGATTCACTAATTTAAAAAATGTATAAAAGAAACCATAACAATTATGCTGCAAGGGTAACTCCAATGTTAGATGAGGGGTCTTGTCCACTAGGGTTTTCCCAACCACCATTTAGTAAATCCTTGCCTTCCACTACAGGTTCATAGCTAGTAGGAGTGACATTATTACCATCCTTAAGATCCTCTTGTAGTTGATTTTGGATAGTCCTTAGAGGAGAAATAACACGATTGAGATAAGGGAATTCTCTTTATCAAGTAGGCCCCATCCACCCCATTAAGAGGATGTGGAAGAATGATGTGGAGGTGGGGACCACCCATCTTGGTGGCCTGAAGGCAAAGGGAGTGGTAGGGTCTAGCTAGAGTGTTGCCTTGTTGGTGGGGGTGTTGAAGGAGTAGTAGCTCTTAGATGGCTATGTAGGTGGCATCAAGAGGACTTATAATGACTATGGTGCCAATGCTAATTATGGATTGACATGGGAAGGTGAAGAAGGTGGAACCTTGACCATGGTACAAGGAGAATTACCCTTATGATCAAGTATGCCATAGATAGGATAAATTTGTAGAGAATTTGGCCCCATTCTTGTGGAGAACACTATGCTAAGTGAAGGGAGTAGGCCTTAGAGGCTAGAAAAGTCATGTATATAATGCTAGTTAACACTAATAAGCCCTAACCCACAAGAATCTCTTGGAAAATAACAAAGGACCTAAGTAACATAGCGAAAACCCTTATTATGGTTAGAATTGACATAGATGAAGTCTTGTAAAAGCTTGTCAAGCTTACATTATGACACTTTGGAGGCAACTAAATAGAAAGAATAGTAAATATGCATATTTGTGAGAACTTTAAAACAAATTTAAAATTTGCTTGGAAGAGAAAGTGCTTTGTTGATCTACTAAATAAACTTCTTGTCAATTTTATCAATCACATGCTATTATAACTTAAACTAACAAGTTTGAAATGAAAACAAACACCTAAGAATTTTAAAAATTTCCCTATCATCAATATGACAAAATACATCTAATCAAAGAAAATCGGCCTTTAAAATTATGTCTTTTTCCAAAATAATTGAAAAAAAAAACTTGCCACAAATTTCAGTAATATCCTACCTCTAATTACTTCCCCTAACTTTAGGGTCAATGTGAACATAGAGTCCAAAGCACTTTTGTCCCGAGCCCTTATTATCCCCCAAGGGATGTATTCATCATTATCCTTACCCACTTTGGTCAATGGTTGACGTGGACTTGACTAGGGGGCAAAATATCACCAAATTGTCCTTTTTCTCCTAGGGCAAAATTGTTTGATGGTGGGCTAGTTTAGTTTTCATCGCTGGCATGGTATATGCCCTTAAAAAGTTTGATGACGTAGTATGGTGACGTGTATCTTACGAGATGAGGAATGGAATTGATTTTTGTGCCATAAAGTGGGAATCCAATTTGCATTTGCATTTATCTAGAAAATGCATGGTGGGGTGTAAGGCAATTTGATGAATATGTTATTTATAAATTAAATTATTATTATATATTGGAATGCGTGTTGATATTTATGTTACGGATGGGAATAGGTTGCCCTTTGGGGAGAGAAAAAGGTTTTTTTATGAAAGAGACATTGATCCCATGTTGAGTTGGTCACGCTCTAATGGGAAGCTGCATTCATTAGCTTGATAATGACCCACAACTAGTTGTCTCATTGGCTTGGAGTGTCTTGTACTTCGATCCAACTTGGACCACTAGATTTTAAGTGTTGTTCACACACTCATTAAGTGCATGGTCCATACAAATCAAAATCATGTGCCTCATGGGAAATAAAATTAATGGCTATTCTAAGTTTGGGTAGAATATAGTAATGAAACTTAAAAGCTTTTAGCCATGAAAAATAATTAAATATTAAGATTTAGAGTTGGGATAGTGAGTGTAGAATTGAATATATGGAATTTAAATAAATTAAATGTGATATTTAGGTTGAATTTTGATTGTGGAATATTTTTCAATGTGTTTGGAATTAGGGTCTTGATAAAACGAACAACTTAAAATTTGTAAATTTCAATTGTACTTTATTTTGGTTTAGATTTGTGGCTACAAAGTTGATTTGGTGCATAGAAGTGAACCTAGACCCATAGAAGTGAACTAGTAGGGAATGTAAGACTATATTAGATTTGTGCCAACTCGTTGTACATGTGTCTAAAGTGGAGTGGTGTCTATAGACATTATTTTGGGACTTGCTAAGCGAGCATCATGTTCTCTTTAGTCAAGCCTCAAGGCAAATTAATTCATCGATGATGAACTAAGGATTGAGGACAGACATACAACCATGCAATTTATGCTCTTAGGATGTTGATGCAAAGTTGATAAGCATAAGGTTATTTGCTAGCTTCTATGCAAATATATGCCATCCTACACTCTAGTCAATGCATAAGGACCATCTAGTCATTGTGGACCCAAAACATAAGGGAAAAAGGTATGGGTATCTAATTTTCACCATTATATTTTGCTCCCACTTTGACTTGCATGCAAATTACTATGCATGTTAAAGTAAAAGCAAGTAGACAACATAAAAATTAAATATTTTAGACACAAATAAAGGATATAGATATGTATGTTGATTATCTGTATGCTCCTCATCATTAGTGCTCCTCCTTGGGAACATGTAAGCATAAAATAAAAAGTTCCAAGGGGTAGCATTTGTCAAGCATTTCAAAAATAATCACAATTACTAAAATTATCTACATTAAAATAAAGGGAGCAAGGTTAGAGATTCCAGCTAAGTAGAAAGTAGTATTACTTTCACTAAGCAAAAATATGTGAAAGGGCTCTAACCAAGCAAAAAGTTTAAAAGAACTTCATCCAAGTTGACAAGGCACTGGCAAACTTTGACCACGTAAAAAAGAATTTAATTGTGTAGATATCATGATAAGGGCTCCAACTAAGTGAAAATATAATCTATCTAGAAATGATAATGAAGTTCTCATTCTATTACAAAAAAAAGATCATAAATGTTAAAGTGCGTTAGTACAATCATAATCATGAAGGAAAAATAGTGATAACATATGCCCCTCCAATTGGTTGTATAAAAAGGATGTACACAATTAGAGAAAAGGGAAAAAACATTACAATGTATAGGGCACACCAAGCATGAAATAAATATTAATGATACTATCATGCAAAACACCATAAGCATATAATAAGTGTTAACAATAACATAACATGATCGTCAATTAAGATATTGTAAGAGAGGGGGACCAACCACATCAAGGCTCCAAGTCAGGGAGAGCCGAAAGCGGAGGGATGCTTTAACTTACCTCAAGCTAACAGGTGTTTGGGGTAAGAATCGAGAATGAAGAGCACTCTCAAGTGCTTTTGTCACTCTACAAATCCAAAAGTCTAAACAGGGCTAGACGAGCTGGTTTTTGGAGTTCAAACTACACCTTAGACAATTCTCTGTCTGAGGATAGTAGTGTGGGTTTGGGACGACAGCGCACATGCGCTAGCATCTCTTTGGCACACTGGCATCTGTGTGGCTAGAAAACGTAAAGTATAGTATGAAACACCATAAAACCTACTAATTGCCTAGCTAACTAGTTTTAACGAAATAAACAAAATTATAAAATATGAAAAGTAACTATGTGAATGATAAAGCAAGTGGATAAAGACAAGGGTGATGAATATCAACTCACTAAAGCTCTAGTTCTCTAGTGAGCTCCATGCGTATGTTCACCTACACACAAGCAAGAGGGGAAAAATGCTAGGCTATATAGGGGTTTTCCTCATTCAAACCCCCTCTTTGGTGTTTCCACCTCCACAAACAACCAAAAAAGCCACGAAGTAGAAAGTACAATAAAGGAAATAGAAAGGAAAGTATTTGAACACTACAATATATGCTACACTACTCTATCAAACCACAAAAGGAAAATGAAGTGATACCACCTCCACCCAAAGGCTCTCAAGGCCAATGAAGGGAGAATGTAAGCAATGAGCTTGGAAAAGTCGACATGGAGGCAACCGTGATGAAGGGAGGTCTCGCAAGACTCCAAACTCATAGTTTCTATGGTAGCACCTCACGTACAAGTATGGAATTACTGGAGTAACAGGCTTGGTTGCTGCAATTCTCAATGGAGTTGTGGAAAATGCTTGAGAGAATGTGCTAGATTTCTAGAAAATCTTGGAAGAACATGAATGAATGTGTGTGTAGAGGATGAAGTGATTGTGAAATGGATGCCTTTGAAGACCAAAATGAGAGATAAGGGGCTATTTTCAGGTCTGTTGGTCGCACAAAGGCGTTACAATTCATCCCGAATGAGGAGTGTAACATCCATGTGAACTCCATAGGCAAGAATCTATCAGGGATGGCAGTGCACCGTATAGACATCTGGGTGCCGCACTTGTGTCCCTAACAAAAATTCCCCCACCAAAACACACAACACGCGCCAAGTGGATGAAAGGTAGGTGGGTGATGTGGAATTTCACCTTCGGGTTTGATTTTCTAAGGTAAAGGGATGCAAAAGAGGAATTTATACAAGGGGTGCAAATTTACTCCTATATAGATATATAAAAAAATAGGCATGGGATAAGTATGTTAAGAACATAAAATCAAGGGTATGAGATACTTTGAAGAGTTTACCTCAACAATGAGGCAACACAAGAAATAATCTTTTAAGATAAATAATGAAAGTATAATAAAACATGTCATGTGAAATGTGAGCATGTTACTACCAACATGTAAAATAATCATAAAGAAATATACCAACTAAGATAAATTTTGAAGGTATGTGAGATATGTAGATAAGGTCACCTAGGATGATTGAAGTTGAAAAAATGAATATCACAAGTATGTGAAGGAACAATGGGCTAAAGAATGCCAATAGTTGGAAACTATCCCCAATAACATCACAAACTCTAAGGATTAGGCATGTCTACAATATAAGCATCATTGAATATTTCCTATAAACCACATAGAGGATTATCCATCATGTGAAATACAAACAATAATATCATAGGGATATGTATTTGATAAGTAACATGAATCAATAAACAATTGTCAAATATAATGATGAAAGGATCTAAAACTCTATATAAAAATATGTAATATCAAACATTGTAAAATAATAATAACACATATGATCATGAAATTTCCCCTATGAAAGTAATTTATAATTGTAGTGATCATCCATAAGCATAGGGATTATGAGTATTGTCATAGAAGAATAATAAATGTAATAAATACCATTTGTGTGGATAGAGATAGGCTATAGGTAGAGCTGGTTATGCCCACACTTATAAGGGATGTTGTGATGACAATTGTATTACGGTAGTTAGTAGCCTCCCAAGTAGATACTAGAGTTGAACAACTAGAGATAACAAACAAGTATGCAAGGAGATTAGGGGGTAAGTGCAAAGTAATGAGGTAGAAAATAACTAAAAATGGATTTTTTCTTGAAAATTAGAGTTTGTTATACTTGGGTAAATATTTGAAGCGCTTCTAGATAGATTATTAATATGGTATAAGAATATAAAATGTAACATTTTATTTCTAGTTCTCAAATATATAATTTATTCTAATATCTAGATGATAAAACTTGGTTAAGTAAAGGATGTACAAAAGTGGTCTTTAAAAAAGTGTGTTAGGGCCAAAACATGCATGTGTACAATCCACATAAAAAATAGTAAATAAAAGTATTTTTTATAATTCTTTTGTGGATAGAAGCATATGATGTTGAAACTTGGCTTGAATTTTTATTTTTTATCAAATATATGTTGTTAATTAATTATTTAGTGGGATTAAGGTATAAATCTAAAATCCTTTGTGTACAACTCACATTAATTAACCTAAAACAATTGTAACATGATTTTTTAGTGTGCAGAGAATAATGTCTAGATTGGCCACACATTTAAAATAATCAAACTAAAAGTTATTTAAAAAATAATAAAATGTATTTTCAATATTATGTGATTTTACATTTAAAAACAAATTAATAAATAAAAAACTAGGCTTAAATTTTAAAACAATACATATTTAAAAATCAAATATTACCACCTATAATAAATTTTAATTTCATCAAAAAATAGTGAAAATAAAATATTCAACCATATTTTCAAAGTTAATTTTACTATTGAATTCTACAATGTTATTCCAAAGCTTTTAAGATCATATTTTCAAGCCTAAAATTGATGCAAAATTATAGAAGATATTTTTTTTGAAATTGAAATGTAATGCATATTTGCTACACATGGGTATCCCCTATTTTATATTAGATACACATTTATGTAATCAATATTTAGTTATTACACACATATATTTAGGGTAACATAGTAGGGGAGAAGTACTATACTATATATTTTTTAGTCATGAACTGACAACAACAATAAATGCGAACATTTTTATTGTAATGTCTCTTGCAAATCTTTTTCAAGCCTTATTCTATTAATTTTTGGTAAGTCTTTTTCCTTAGCACCATTAGCAGAGGGAATGTTGAAACATTTGAAGATCAATCATAAGCACCATTTTAAATTGAATCAAGCATATACGCCTTATTTGAAAGGAACCAAGCACAACCACTATTTTGAAAAGGGATATTCAACAAAAGGTCTAGATTTATTTGTATTTTAGATATCTCAAGGAGGGGATCCATTTTAGAGATATCTTGGCCATTCAAATGTTGAAGTTTATGAAGATTATTTGGTAATTATGGGATTGAAGTTTATGAAGGTCTTGGCATTTGAAGAAATGGGAACACATCAACAATAGACAAAACAAAAAAGAGATAGGAGATAGGATTTGAAAAATAAATGTTGAAGCATCCAATTTGGTGATTATGGAAGAAGAAAGCATTAAAGAGAACATTTAAGAGATGAACATAAAAATGAAAAATATGGAAGAAAAGAATATAAAAATAACAATTATGGAAATGAGTCAAGGCAAGTCTTCAAATGCACTTAATGAGGAAATGAGTCAAGGTAAATCTTCATATTTCTGGTTTTTCTTTCCTTCAGTCATTAGATTTTTGGTAGGCTAGTTAGCAAATCTGACACATAAAAAACCAAAAAAGATGATTGAGTTAAATAAATTATTTATAGTATTACTTGTAAACACCAAAATAAATTAAACTAGGAAAATGAAATAAATCTTATTTTAAAAATAATTCAAACCTTAGATAGAGAAAAATGAAGTTCAAATAATCATATATGAATAATCAAAGTCATCAATTGAGAATTCCATTGTTGCAAGTGGATTTTATCAATGGATTGAGATATAGTTGCTTGAATATTCACTTTTAAATCCCTATAGCATGTACCTAACAAAGAACATTGATGAATTTTTGGGAGGGAGAATGAATGTCAAGGATTTATTTAGAAGATCAATGGTGGACAATGGACAGGAAGAATTTTCTTGGGTCAAGGAGAAGATGAAAGGTGCCGATTTAGTTTGTTCAAGATGAAGCAATTAGATTAAATTAGCTAAAAATAGCTAAAAATAGGTATAGTCATAAGTGATTAGTTGCAACCAACAATGGGAGGGAAAATTAATTAGTTGGTGATTTATTTGTGGAAATGGTGGAGGGGATATAGATTAATTAAATAATAATATATTATTTAATTATATATGAGATAAAAATTGAAGTAGTTAAATAATAATATTATTTAGTTAGATGTGACATTGGGTTAGACTAATTAAATAATATTTATCTAATTAATTAGTGATAAACTAGATTAATTAATTAATATTTATTTATTTAGTTAGTGATGGACTAGTTTAATTAAATAATAATTATTTAATTAGTTAGTGTTGAACTAGATTAATTAAATAATAATAATTTAATTAGCTAGTGATGAACCAGATTAATTAAATAATATAATTATTTAATTAATCAATAATGTTGACATTAGTATGAAATGGTTTTACATAGGTTGTCATTGATATGATGTTAGGTATTTACATCTTGCCCCTTTTTGAAGTGTCTTTGTGACTAAAAGTTATTGGGACTAGGAGGAGTAATAGTGTTTCGAAGAAAAGATAATCATGAACACCATGATGAGATGGTAATGTCAATTATTTATGCTTGGTATTTTTGACATATAAATTTTTGATCAATTGATTGATTTGGTTGGATTGATTGATGATATTTTGAGTTTAAGATGGTTTAAAAATTTAAGGATGAATTAAGGATGGTGTAGGGATGCCCCTTGAGAGGATAGCTAGGTGCAAAGAACATGGATGTGATATTTAAAGGAGAAAAATGATCAAAAAGAGGTTTGGCCAAGATGGAAAGGGAGAGGAGGGCTATGAAAAATTGGAGAGGAGGGGTGAAGAATAGGTGATGGTCACCTTGTTTAGTTACTTAGAGAAATGCTGTAGGAGTTGTACGTAGGTACATGGCAATGAATTTTGAAGAAAAGTGATTTAAATTTAAAAAGTAGGGATAGTTATTAACTATTACATTGATTTCTAAAAGAGGAAAAAAAATCATTATGTTTAAATAAAAGACATTTAACATAACAACAAACAAAGAATTTGTTTTTTTTGTTTTTTATAAATTAAATATTTATTATTGAATAGCTTTTTTTTGGTCAGCCAAATTTTTGACATTGAATAATATTCAATATTCATGAATATCATGAAGAACCTCTTTTGTCAATATTATTTTGATGACATGCATCAAGGTGTAAGGAACCCTGACGATGTTTTATCATATACATGAAGGACTTACTCTTATATGTACAAAAAAGAGGCAAATAATAAAGATACCATATCAAACATATTGTTAAGACACAACATGCTATAATGGACCATGATGACCTTGATAGAGTATGTTGTGGGTTAAAAATGAAAAGATGAATCATGAAAAATGTGAGAAACACAAGAATCCACCAAAGCAATGTAATTCTCATTAAATTTTCTGAAGCATGTCTTTACACAACAACTCAACTCTCCCTTGAAAATGAGAGGAGACCCCTATTTATAGTTTTCCAAAAGTGAAATGAATGGCCAGAATTTACTTTTATTGTGTGGCCAAGATTCATTTTATATTAGGGTTTCACCTACCCCCAAAATATAACATTATAAAAATACAATTTGTCTCATTCCTATTTTTTCCTTTAGTGGTTCTGACATTGTAGTAGCTTTGTCTTCTAGTGATTGCCTTCTTTTTCAACTATACTATCAGAAACTCATCATCAATCACTAGCTTCCCTACACTTTTATGAAGAGTGGCATATTCCAAAAATTTTCCAATCAAAGCCTGGAGCTTGTCCCACTCCATGATGTCAGACTGAAGGATCTAAAAGTTTATCCTTTTGAATCCTCCAGTGATCTACTCCCAATGCTTGGTGCATCTAGGCATGGCCTTGATTACTTGCTCGGAATGGGTGAATGCCCTCATAGTGAAGTCCATGAAATTTAGTGTTAGCGCATCTGCAACCCCTTGTTCCATCTTCTTACAAAAGAGTGGCTTGATTTTCTTTGGATCCAACTCTAGGGTGGCCATGTCATAATTTGTCATCATCTTGAGGTAGTCCTCACTATCCATTCTGTGCTCCACAACCCATTCGAGGTCATGCTCAACCTCATGCAATACCCTTTCCAAGACCTCCTTTCTATGATCCAATCGCATTTTCTAGGTCTCTACTAGCCAGTGATCATCTTTTACGAGTGCTAATTCCTTTTCCCATATATTTTCAGGAAGCTTGAGAATGATTTCAAGCTTAGGATATGTGATCCTATATAGCTTGGTAAATTTGTGGCATGTTTTCTCAGTGGCTTCCGACTGCTTTTGCAGATCCCAAAATTTATTAAACATTCAGGCAACATGGTGGATACCCATGTCTCCATTGTAGATCACCTGTTGGAACTAATCCGCTGTGGCCTTGGTCTAATTCTTCAATTTCTCCATTCTATTGAGTTCTTCCTAGGAGAGAAGAGGGGGTGTAGAGGATGTTGTCGGAGCCTCTTCTTCCAAGGACATCCATTGCTGAATATAGGCAATAAGATCCACCACTTGTGCCTTTAGTTCCTCCTTAGAAGACTGATCCTTGTTCATTTGCTGCACAATTGTTGCAACCGACCCTTGTAACTTGTTGATGGTGTTTTCTACACATCAATAACACATAAAAGATACAAGTATCCTATCTCTCTTGAAAGGTAAATCTCTATCAGCAAGCCTCAAGAGATAACCCTAAGGTCTCTAATGTCAGGTCTTGACAATGCATAAACAACTCAGTGATAAATGTGAAAATGCTGGTAATCACAAGGGGCCTTACAAATGAACAATGCTGGAAGCGTACTTTCATCAAATGCAACAATATGGTGATGCTTTCAGTCCTAAAACTAAACCTGATTCAAAATAAACAACACAAGAGATAAGGGTTTTAGAGAGAGATTCTAAACTAACTCCTAAGATCAATCAAAACAATGATGAATGCTGCAAATGGACAAATCCCCAATGAAACCAATCTCTGTTTGATCAAAGACAAACCTACAAATCCACAAAAACGGTGCAATCTTCTAAGGAAACTGAAGATTTTTAGACTTTGAACATTCATTCACATACCCAATAACTGGCGCAATGTAAACAAGCATCCACAATTGAACTTTAGCACAAAATAAGGCCCAGACTAACTTTACACATCAACTTACAATTAGCAAATTGCTATAAGTATGGATTGGAGATTGATCAACATCTTAAACATTTCATCATCATTGCAAAAGAACTGAAATCTAACATCTAACATTGAGAATTGAGAACAAGAAACCATAAAACTGTTGAAAATAAATACAAAGTTTGCCAAATCAACAACCCAATTGCATTACTTCTCTAGTATTACATAATAATTTCAAGTCTCTCCTCTTCTACAACTACTAACTTCTCCTAACTTGGCCAATTATGGCATTTACATCTTCTAATCTAGTCTCACCCCTAAATCTAATTCCCCTTTTACAAATGAGAAGGCACTGGCCTTTTATAGAAAATTACATTTTGAATCAATGGCCAAGATTTAATTCATCCAATGGCTGCAATTGCACTTCTAGAAGCATCAAGTTGTTACATTTAATTTGGGAGTTCATGGTACATCATCATCCAATTGCATAAAAGCAGTTACATCATGGAACAATGAGAAAACAATATTATGCTAGCTTGTCATTATTGAAAATTTTGATTGGATGATGAAATCAGCTTCACATGTCTTCCAGAAACTCCTTCCAACTGTAGACAGTTTGGGCACAAATTCATATGCAGGCCCCACTTTTAAAATTTGAATTGAACTCTTCAAGATTTCCCTTTTGGCACGAATCCATATGCAAGTCCCCCTTTTGATTTATTTAATCTTGAAAAAATAGATATCATCATTAGTAGCTCACATGTTAAAAATCCAATCCAAATTAAGCTTGAATAAAATTTTGGCCTTTTAAAAAAACTTACATATTTTTATGGAAACTTTCCATTTTCGGAAATTTTTCCATTCTGGGAAATTTTTTATTTTCAATTTTTTCTCCATTTCAAGAATTTCATTTTCAGGAACATTTTAAAATTTCAAGAAAAATTTCCATTTTGGAAAATTGCATCAAAAAAAATATTTTGAAATTCCATTTTTAGAAAATTTCAGGTTTTTGAGGGGGTCTTGGAATTTTCCAAAAATAGAAATTTTGGGATTTTGAGGGGGTCATGGAAATTTCAGGATTTTCCATCAGGGAAGGAAATTCTTGAATTCCCTGCAAGGTCAAAATCCCCTAAACCTCATAACTTTTTTTTTAGAAGGAATTTCCAAAAAGTTCAAAAAACAACTTTGCCTAATTTTTCGTCCTCTATCCATGGATGCAAAAAGAAAAATTTTCATTTTGGAAAATTTTGGTTTTGAGGGGAAATTTCTTGGAAATTTCAGGGATTTCTATCAGGGACGGAAATCCCCTAATTCCCTGCAGGGTCAAAATCTCCTAAACTCCATAACTTTTTTTCTAGAAGGAATTTTCAAAAAGTTCAAAAAGCAACCTGGCCTAATTTTTCATCCTCTATCCACGGGCGCAAAAAAAAAAATTTACATATAACATTGAAAATTCACTTCAAAATCACCATTTTCAAATTCCAAGAGAGGTGAATTTCCCCTAGAGCCTCAAAATATTGCCTCCATCAAACCTAGTCTAGACTTAATCCCAAAATAACCTCCCAAGAAGAGAAAAACCAAAATTTGACCAAGCCAAGATGCAGAGATGCAAAAGAAAAAAGAGGGTCCCCGCCTCCGGTGGGGTGTGTGTGCGAAAATTGCACAACATAACTCATCGATCTTCTTCTCTCTGGTTGTCAGGCCTAAGTTAATGGTAGAGATGCTATAGTTGGCTCCTTCACCTTTATCTGTCACGGGGGTACCAATCTGTATTGTTCTTGATCTGGAGGCATCAACCGTAATGTGAGAGATGACTCTTGGCATTTTCTCCTTTCTTGTCTTGGTCTGTGCTCTTGCCAATATTGCTTTGAGTTTGGCCTTTGGATCAACAACCATTGGGGTCTTATTTTGTATCTTCATTTCTAGCCAATCAGGCATCTGGGCTTCTCCTTTGGATGATTCATGATCACCTTCCTTTCTTTGTTCATGCTGAGGTCGTTCCTCTTCATGACTTGAGGCTTCTTGATCTATTCTTTCTTCTTCATCTAAGTCCTCAATCTATATAGCCCTTTCTTTGTCTGACTCAATGGAGCCTATGTTTTCTTCAATGATCTCTCCTTTCTGAGGTGCTTCACCTTCTTGTTCGAGCTTTGCATGATGCTCATGCTCCGGGCTCTTCTTCAGTGCATCTTCTTCCTTCTTATCTTCTTCTTTCTCTTTTTCTTCCTTTTCAGGAGGCACTTCTTCTTGATCAGTTAGTGGAGGCTCTTTGAGTATCTCCACATTGACATCTATATCAGCTTTTTCTTTAGAGAGCTGCCTCTTAGAGTCATCCTTTTCTCCTACATCTTTGAGTTGCTGGGAAAACTCCTCTTTTAGTTCTTGATATGAATTTTTTGTGATATACTTTGCATTGAGAGCCTCAGTATCTTCCTTCGAAGAGTGTGAATTTTCTTCATCAGACGCCACCTTATCTAGGTTTAGGTTCACTCTGCCCTCTAGATGTTCAAAATAATAATCCTTGAAGGGGTCCTTAGGTTCTTCAACTATTCCTTTTGCAGCCTCCCTTTAGTGTTTCTCCATCTCTTCAAATATTTTCATAGTGGCCTCCATCTTTGGTGGCTTTGTAGGTGGCAGAGGAACGGGCATGCCAACTACAATTTGGGCCATCAAGGCATGAACCGTAGGATTTAGTATCACCCCAAAGATTTCAATAGGTATTCCTTGCATGTACTTTGTGAAAGCATCTATTAGAGTGAGTGGTGGAATAGTAGCAGTGGCAAATGTAGGCATTGGGGCAGAAAGAGTGGGCAATGGAGTAGGCAATGAGAAGGATGACGACGGGGACACAATGGCCAAGGAGGAATCCAATACCATAACTAGGTAGGGCCGTTGGTGAGGTGGAAGAAAGGTGGACTGAAATGTCCACGACAGGTGGAGATGAAACAGGAAATTCCTGGGATGCAGGAGGTGGAGGAGTGACAATGGTAGCAATGGTAGCAGGAGCGAGGTGGTAGGTGGTGATCACAATCGCTCGGCTTCTTCTTCTCCCTCGTGTTGGGGGTCCTCCTCAATTGTGGGCATTTCACTTACAAATACTCCCATTTTCTTTGCTTTCTTTGAGTATTCTCCCTTCATAGCCTTTCGTGTGTACACTTTGTGCTTGGGTTGGCACTCAGGCACATCCTTCCTTTTCTTCAATCGTATTGTTGGAGGGGATTTAGGTGCTTCCTTGGTTGGGGCAGAAGCTGCTTTGCTATCAATTTTTCTCTCGAGCTCACATCCTTGAACTCTCTATAAGTTAATACAACACCTTGAACTTTGAGTTGACTGATTTGGGCATCTAACCACTGTCATGTCCGGTTTTCAACTGGCCGTGTCACTATATCGAGGTTAGTGACCTCTTCTTCATCCCAATCTATCAACAGTAGCAGTAAGTTGGCCACAACATCGAACCTCTCATCAATAATAGTATCATCTTCTTCTACTATTTGGTTAGGTACTGATTTTTTTTTATTGACCTCACAAATTGGGCTGTCATCTGCATGTAGGGCCTCATTCACACTTCTTTATCATCCTGAAAATTAGCCTAGAAATCCTCGATATGAGGTAGATGAGCATGCTACCTTCTGACTAGTTTCTTTAGCTTCCCATACAGGTCCATTCTCCCTTGGGCAGTGTGAAGGTCTAGATTATATTCTACCAACTCCTTCGAATACTCTGTGCACTAGGCAGCAGGACAATCATACATTCCTTACCCAAAGGTCATGGGATATAGGATCCCTGCTCTGTGTTTGTCACTTAGTAAGGCATGGGAATTCTATAGTTGTCGAGAAACCTCCAATAGGACCATACGATCATTGGGATAGCGTGAAAGATTATAAGGCCTCTTGAAGAATCCCTCTATTCTGATGTATGTGAATTCTGGGAACTGAATGAACAGATACCCAAATCGTTGGATGAAGGCCTGGCACTATGCGAGAATCTTTTCTCAAAGCCTCCCCTACGGAGTTTGATGATGTGCCCAATGAAGGCATCATTTACCCTCCTATATTCTCTCTTGAAGTTCTGATACTATAGTTGAGGATATTGGTCATATACTTTGAGTTCTCTCCTTGGTTTTGGGTTGTTTGCAACAAAAAGGCCCTTGTATGGGAACAGTTCTACTAGGAGGCACACAAGGTAGGAGGTCATGTAGAACTGGGATGTTTTCTTCATGACCATAAGCTGGTTATGTATGTTGTCACTGATGATCTTCGCCCAATGGAACTTTGTCTCACCACAGATGATCTCTTTGATGAAGTAGAACATCCATTCTTGAAAGAAGGCAGTAGTAGGGAGGCCCATTACCATGCTTAGTAGAGTGACCATGTCATGATACTCTTCGTGGAAGTCACTTCTAAACAGTTCTTGTGGCACCTTGGCGGCATTGCCCCTCTTTTCCTTCAACCAATGCTGATTGATCAGTTTCTTGCATGCTAGAGGGTCTGCCTTCTACTTGTTTTCAACATATCCTTTTTCTGTTTCTTCCATCACGTCAAATGTGGGAATGTGGAATTTTTGGCCTATGGATCTGGCAGACAAATCTGCTAACACTTTACCATCATGATCAATGATTTTTCTACTACTATGGTAGCATTCCCTGCATACCATCACTAGTTCCAGAGCAACGAGTGCAGGAAGAAAGCCGACTGCCTTGGTGAGACCACTCTTTTTGATTTTTCATGCATTTTCGATCATGGGGTGGATCATTACCCTGTGCTGGAACTCATCTATGTCCACATGACAAAGATTTGTATCAGATATAGAATCCCAGGTGGAAGTGATCTTGGAGGAGCATTCCACCCCATGGAATTGGTACTTCATTTGATCTTTCTCCTCTTTCCCTCTCGGTGCTTTTGTAGGCTTCTTTCCTTTCTCTTTCTCAATAGACTTCCCTGATGGTCCCACAACAAATTCCATAAATCCTGCATACAAAGATGTAGTAAGTGCATTCATATGAAAATCAGGGATTTGTTAGTTTAAATCCTGCAAACGAGGGTTAGATTCAATAATTCATCTTTAAAAATCATAAAATTCATTTACATTGTTTGGGGTTCACTTGGGTTAGATATAGCAATGCGGGCCCAAGGATGTAGGTTTCCTTGTGCTGGAAGCCGTCAAGAGCAATTGTGAGTAGGATGACGCTGGGGTCACAATGGCCCACAGACAGTCGCCCGTAGCGAAAGTTTCACAATGAGGATTCAGTGGTCAAAGTATTCAAAAGGACACTTGGCATGCGGGGAAATCAACTGCTAAGTCTTTAGGGTCATTTGATTGATCATTTGGGTTATGTTGGCTCATGGCGTGTGGAGGTAGGAGGCTTCATGGATGTTTGTGGTTCTATCATTGATAAACAGTGAATAAGGCACAATAGTCCACATAGATAGACCCACATAGCACTTTGACTTGGGAATTTTTCTTAAAGGAACTCAAACGACAAGGAATGTGAAATTTGTGTTGTGGGTGGAAAGGAGGGCTCCGCCATTAACCAACAATGACCAGGCAACGACAGGCCGCAAGAAGCAACTTGCAAACACTTAAGCTTAGTTTTTCCTTTGAAGTTTTGGGGGGAAGTTACCCAGGCAGATCTCACAGAGTGGGTGGATGGGGTTCCTTGGACGCTTGGAACAATGAAAGAGGCGGGGTGGTCCACCCCTGCGGAGACAAGCTCGCATGAAGGATTTTACCTTAGTGGATTTCGCTTAGCAACACCAGATGATGTAGAGGGATCGCGAAGTCCATAATGCGGGTAGAGACAGTAGCTTAGCTATTAGGGAAAAACACTTAGGTGATGGCAATGAGCGGACAGAGGTTCGTGTGAGCCGGTCCGCAGGAAGAGCCTAACTTACTGATTGCTCATGTAGATTGAGATAAACCAATGAAGCAGCGGGGCCCACTGTGCGGAAGGGAGTAATTATTTAGCCATTAGAGAATGGCATCCACGGGACGACGAAGAGCGGGCAGTGGCTTGTAAGGGATGACCTACATACTAGGACTTGGCATGTTTTGACATGGGGCTTGCAATGCAAGAGGATGGCAAGGGTAAGCCATTTGAGAAAGGCTGCGAGATGGGGGTTGCTTGCATGCGGCGACTCACATTAGTGGATGCACAAAAGTTTAGAACCTTGTTTTTTCTTTGTTGACCATTTAATCTTTTGGGCCTCAATTTAGATGGTGGCGAAAAGGCTATGGGTTGCAAAGGGGGTGGCGTCGCATGAAGAACGTAGACAATATGGTCCAATTCCATGTTACTATAGGGGCACCGTTTGAATGTTTTAATTGAGTTTTAAATGATTTTGAGTGGAGTTAATGTTTAAGAGAGTCACTGGATGGAGTTCTGGGGTTTTCCTCAAAGATTTCACAATTAATTTAAAACCCTACTCGCAAAAGGATGCATTTCAAGTGTCGAACATTAGACTCACTTGGAAATTGCGAAGAAATTTGATGAAGATTAGGCTTTAGATCTGAGCAGGTGTAATGCGGGTGTAGGAGGTTTGATCACTGTTCTTCTCTTTGAAAAATTTCAAACTTGGTCGGTGAAAATGATAGGTTAGAGGGAAATTTATAGAAAAAACTCATTTATGATTTGCATTAAATACGAGTACGATGGTTGGTGAAGTAGCTGGGCACAAAATTCGATGAACAAGCAGTGGGAAGTGTGAACCCCATATCGTGGAGAGACCTCTAGGCTTTGCTATTGAGAAATGGTCAAGAGAGGACGACATGGAAGATTGCAGGACCTTCGAGCAAATGTCTCGGGTTGACCGTGGTGCAAATAGCAAACAAATGATAGTGATGTGCAAAAGAAAGCTCATAGTTGTGGAACCGTAGGAGCTGGAGGACGCCAGGGCGAAAGGCTAAGGGAAGTCCGCATGGGAATTCTCGCAAAAGCCAAAGACTTGGAAAATTTTAGGGTGGTAAACTTTGGTCAATTGAGAATGATGAATTTAGGGCTCTTGACCACTTTGGGCTCAAATTTAGGGGCATGCAAAACGAGGCAAAGGAAAAAAGTGACTCGTTGAAGGTGAAAGGAAAGAGGGGGTCCCCGTTCCAAATGGGGCGTGTGTGCTATAGGCACAACTAATGGAAACTCTACTAGGGAGAACACTCCTGAGCATTCTAAGGGTAAAGATTCATTCAAAACCCAGAATCTCTAGTTTCGTAGACCATAAGCTAGTTTCCATAAGTGTATTAATAACTCAAAGTAGGACGAGATCCTTGGTTGAGTCAAATAATGGGGTATCTTAGAAGTGTGTGCATAGTGAATTCTTTTCATTTTTTCAGAAACCATAATGTATAGCCATTAATTAGTCAAGGCAAGCTACATAATTTGTCTAACCCCAAAGTAACTTGGACATTGCTCCGCTTCTAGTCAGGTGTCCATAGCCTCGATGGAGTTGTTGCTGTGACCCGAAAAACATTGCTCTATTGTTAGCCGAACATCCATAGCCCCAATAGAGTTGCTTGCACAACCACATAGTTGCTTGTTTTAACACTTTCCTTCTTTTCTTTCTTTTCCATAATATTTTACTTAATACTCCTTTCTTTTGCTCAACTGTGTAAGCATTGAAGCTTACTATGGGTTTGGAATTATAGTGGTCACTGGAGTAGACTTAAGATTTTTCACTTGCTGAAACCTCATAGTAGCTATCATACAACCCTTCAGAAACATTTAAAGTGTGTTTTTCATGCGTGATCTGAGATAAATATGAAAATATTCAAACAAGGGTTTAGTCCTAGGTCAAGTCAGAGTTCAAGTATGGAGACCCACTTCATGAGAGCAATCATAAATCAATAGTTACGAATGAAGATTTATCTAGAGAACAAACATGAGTGGACAAAAAAGTAAGCCATCTAATAGGCCAAGTACAACCACCACATCAAGAACGAAGGGAAACCCTCAGAAAAAATAAGAGTCGAGAGAGCGAGCAAAAAGTGACGCGGAGGCGCAATAGTAAACCGAAGGAACCTAAGCTAACCTATATACAACTATATAAAAAGGATGAGCTTGAATAGCTCAGGAAAGGAAATAATGCTTGAGGTGTTTTCCATTGACTGGCAACGAGATATCTTCTCCAGTGAGCATCTTGAGGTGAAAAGCATTATCTCCTAGAATTTATAAAATTTGAAAGGGACCAAGCAAGAGCTTGTCGAATTTTTCATACCCCCCTTTCTTTTCATGGGCATGTCCCAATAGAAGACTAAATTAGCAATCTTTTAACTACGCCTTGGTGTTTGGAATTTTTTTGAATTGCTCTGTCACAGAATTCTTCTAGAAGCAACAACTCAACTAAACAAGATTCTTGACGGTCTCCTTTCTCATAGTATGTGTTAAGAAATTGTAGCATGGGGATCTTGAGGTGGATGGGGAAGATGGGCTCTAGGACATAAATGAGATGGAATGGGGAATCACCTAGAGTAGCCTTATGACATGTACGATCTACCCAAAGGGAAAAAAACAACTGGGTATGCCAATCTTTGGGACTCCTGTCAAGCAGTTTTTAATCACAATTATCAAATTTTTATTTGTTGACTCAACGAAGCCATTTCCCTAGGGGTAATAGTTGGAAGAAAACTTAAGTGCAATCTCGTAATCGAAGGCCCAAATAGACAAAATAAGTGAGGAAGAGGCAGGGCCATTATTGCATACGTGGGAAAACGGGCATCTGAGACGATTCAATATAAAACTTTCCAAAAAATTAATAACAACTTCAGTAGTGCATTGCCTATACGCTATTGCTTCTAACCATCTAGCGCAGTAATCAAAAGCAGTTAGAATATACTTATGGCTAGTAGAGGATGGTGGGCTTACTGGACCAATGAAGTTGAGTCCCCACCGAGCGAATATACTTACCTCTAAGATTGGTTGTAATGGGACAACAACATTCCTTTCTCTGGTAGCAATATTTTGACAAACGTGGCAGGTTCTAACATGGTTATGCACATCCTTAAACATTGTCAGCCACTAGTACCCAACCCACAAAATCTGGTGAGTGGTTGAAGGGCCAAATCCGCGGCCAGTGCCAAATTTGTCATGAAATTCCTTTAGTACCTTGGCTGCTTCCTCTTTTCCAAGGCATCTAAGGTAGATTCCCTCATAATTTCCCTTGTATACTATAGATCCTTGCAGCATGTAGATACTGCTCTTGAGTCTTAGAGCATGCTTTTGTAGTCCTTGTAGTTAAGACATGCACTTGTTGTTCAATAAATAGTAGACGATGTCATCATACCATTCTCTGGGAGAAACATCTTCCAATTGATACTACTGCACTGTGAGCTCAGGTCCTACTTCGGCTATCATTTCAGCTATTGTTTGAGTGAGGGCCTACCCTCGAACCAATTTCATGGGCTGAATCTCCATGTCGTATTCTTGTAATAGAGTAACCCATTTTTCTCTCCTTTCTCTGAGCTCATTTTGCATCAACAAAGTTTTGACTGAAAGATCAGGCACAATTGCAAACACCTTATTCCGTAGGATGTAATGCAAAAATTTCTTAACTCCTCTAACCAAGGCACATGTTTTTTTCTCAACATTATGGTACCTTAACTCCGCATCCTTCAGTGGAGCACTCATGAAGGCAATAGGGTGCTCGCTCCCTTTGTCATCTTTCTGCGTCAATATACTGGCACAAGAGTGATTTGAAGAAAATGAGTAGATATAGAATGGCTTCAGATAATTTGGGCTGACCAACACTGGTGCATCAAAAATTACTTTCTTAATCTCCTCAAAATCCTACTTGGTTTCGGGCATCCATTCCATTTTAGCGTCTTGCTTCAACATGGCGTTCAATGGCTTGACGATCTTTGCAAATCCCATGATGAACTTCCTAATGAAGTTGATCTTTCCAAAGAAAGATTTCAATTCCTTCTTGTTTCCTGGAAGTTGAATTTTTAGAATAGCTTGGATGTGTTCAGGATCTATTAAGATCCCCTTTTCTGAAATCATGTACCCTAGCAACTTGCCTTCCGTAACTCTGAATATACACTTCTTCGGATTCAGCGAAATTATGAACTCTCTGCATTTCAAGAAGACCTTACATAGATAAGAGACATGGTCTCCTCTTTTCTTTGAAAACACACTTAGATCATCCATATATATAATGATGCATTTTCTGATTAGGTCCTTAAAGGCAATATCCATGGCACACTAGAAGGTTGTGCCGACGTTGATTAGTCCAAATGACATTCTTCTATATGCGAAAACTCTCCATTTCATGGTGAACGTTGTTTTATGCCTATCTTCATACTGTACCATAACCTAGTTGTACCTTGAGTATCTGTCCAAAAAGAACATCATCTAAGATCCATTAACTATTTGCAATACCTCATCCAGTGAGGGTACTGGGTACTTGTCCTTTTCTGAGGCTCTGTTTAAGTTTTGGAAGTCTATGCATAATCTGATCTCTCTGTTCTTCTTCCTAACTGGGACCAAGTTTTCCACCCACGTGGAGTGTTTGACTAGGAAGATGATTCAGGAAGACAACTTTTGGACTTCTTTGTAAATGATAGGCTCCAAACTTTTTGATCGGGCATTGACATTGCATAAAAGGTCTCACATCTAGCTTGAGAGGGATGATGTGAGTGATGATTGAGGTATCATATGTCTTCAAGTCTTCATAAATCCAAGCAATCATGTCATGGTACATGTGCAGGGCATCAATGATCCCTTTCCTTTCTTCCGGTGTGCATACTTTGCCGATGAACACATTTTTGACTTCTTCCACCGTACCTAAGTTGTGAGCATCACACTGGTTATCAATGGAATCGCTCTTTGTTTGTTGATCCTGATCCCTTATCTGATCCAAGTCAATTATTCACTCTAGTTGAACCATACCTCATGATATTGTATTTTTTTTGAGATTAATGACTCCTTGTATGTCTAATTCATCTTCTTTGGGCTTTGCCTCATCAATGATTTGGGTTGCAAACATGTCAGAGCTGGTGATGAAATCTAAGATATGCTTATCATCATTAAACACTTGGAAGTTGGTGACATTGTCAGGCGTTAATGGAGTGGAGGTAAGCTCAATAGTGAACTTCTTTAGGCTAGCTAGGGAAAGAGGCTTAAGGGTACTAGCTACTTGGGCTAAGGCATCAACAGTATGATTCTTGCTTCAAGGAATCAATTGAATATTAAATGCATTTAGTCCTTCCATGAGATCCCAAACTCTATGCCTATAATTTTCTAATCTTCTATCATGGCAAGAATACAATTTCCTGACTTGTTTCACTACCAATTCTGAGTCACCAAAGACTTGTAACATCTTAACCTTATTTCTTAGTGCCATTAGAAGCCCATGAACAAGTGCTTCGTACTCCGCTACATTAGTTGTGGAATAAAAATGAAGTCTATGAGCAACAATGTGTGTCTTACTTGTAGGACTGATGAGTTCGAAGCTGGCTCCTGCTCCTTGCTTGGACTTAGACCCATCAAAGTGCAACATCCAAAACTTGGAAAAATATTTGACCTTTGGACCAATGGAGCATGTCTGCTTTTTTAGCGTTATATCTACTTTGATGGCTTTGGGTGATTGCATGGATTCAACATAGCTTTGATTTGGATGCTCTGTTTGGAGTTCCCCCTTTGGGGTGACTTGTCCCCTAATGTGTTCAACTACTATTTGGCATAGGTAGCATTCAAATTATGAGTGGGAAGCATTGCGTACCCTACACCAACTAGGTAATAAGAGCTCCTAAAAGTCCATTCTTGCTCCTAGGATGAGCTAATCTTGCACACATTTCTCCATAAAATCCTGGAATCCATCCAAAAATATGAGGTTACCATCCTCATAGGATCCTTCATCATCTGATTCAATCAACATCTCTGTATTTTGAGGTGATATGATGTTAGAAGTCTACAAATAATATGCACTTAACTCCTAGACACAAATTTTTCCCGATCCAACAGAATTGTGTGATCATGTATTTTACCATTGAAATTACGAAAATTATCATTCACTTGTTCTTATCCAAAATTAATAAAACATAAACTAATTACTTAAATATCATAATTAGAAACTCAAGAAACAAATACTGAAGAGAATTATAGGATAGAAGAGAAGAAGAGAGATCATGAGCTTGATAACGAAGTTCGCTCAATTTGAGCTACATCTTCGGGTCCGCTTCTCAACGAGGAACCACTTTACTAATGATTCCAAGAAACCATGGCTTCTGTACATAACCCAAGCTTTAGTCCTACAATAAAATCTCTCACAGTCTCTACTCTTACACCTGAAGACATTGGCGTACTCTTCCTTTCTCAGGTTCGGCTTCAATTGCTTCTTAACCCAATTACATAGAAAAGTATTACAAAAACAATTTGTCTTCATCCTTGAATAATCCTCCTATATGACTAATTATCTTCAAGAGAATTTCTTGTTGAGAAATCACCTCAAAAAATCCCTCTAAAGTTTTTACATCACTTGGTTGAAAAACTAAGAACCTACACCCCCTTTTTATACATAAAAATATGCTATATAGGGTGTAACCTCCATATTTAATAAATAACTCCCCAAGAACAAATAAAACAATAACCCTCTTAAATAAAATAACCCCCTTTTAACAAAATTCCCTCTTTTACAATTCATTTATAACCTCCCTTTAACAAAAATAACCTTCAATTTTGTCTTAGCCCTCTATTTTCAAGTTCTTGGGGCTTTACAACTTACATTTGGTTTATTTGTTTTTTGGCATTATTCATTTTTAGGGGTATAGTTTATATTTTAAGGTTGACATTATATTTAGGGGAATTAAATCTTATTTAAAGATTTATGCATACAGAGGGATTTTCCTTTTATCATGAAAAATTGTATGGCAAGAGGATTTTAAGGCATGGATTAAGGGATCAAATCCCACTAAATCCTCCTTAATTTATTTTTTTAAACCATAGATTTTTTTTCCTTTAATAATTATGGTTTAATCCATATTAATTACAACTCACTAATTTTTCCACGTCATATGCCATTGTCTTGCCAAGTGTCAAGCTTTGGTAATGCCACGTCATCATTTTTACTAAGTTTGACCAAAACTAATAGGTCATAATTTTCACATACAGACTCGGATTTGGTCTATTCAAAATGTGTCAGAAAGATCTTGTTGAGCTCTACGTGATGGAACTAGTAGAGAAATGTTCCATGATCATCAATTTTTACATTTGACCAGCTTTGACCATGTGCTGACCAAATTTGACTAAGCATATCTCTTGCATACGATCTCCTTTTGATGTGATTCAAGTTGTGCCAGGACCGTGTCAGTGAGCTCTTTAATCTGAGACCACTTTCGTATGATTCTGAGACTGAAATTTTTGAGGTTTCTAGATCCTCTTGGATCATTCCTCCCAATTGAGAAGCTTTTGGACCACCAAAAGTTTGATTTTATACAAAATTTAAGTGAGGGAATTGTTGCCTCATTTGACTAGTATCATCTGTCTACCTTGTTGGAATTATAAACATTTGAATCATCACAAACAAGATGAAAAATGAGATAGCATTGCTAACACAATCAACTGTATATTCACCAATATACATTGTCTTATCCACCATCCACATAGAGCTAACTAGTAGAATAGAAAACAACAAGATTGAATAAAATTATGCAGAAGAAAAAGTATCAACATTTTGGATCTCCTGAATAGGAACATCATTAGAAAACGAAACATTCAAACCCTCTTTTACCACCTTTGGTTGAAGACCTGACTCTTCTTGCAATTGATCCTCACATTGTGCTATTTGTGACACCTTATGATGATTAGAATCACCATGCTTAGTATCACTAGTTGTTATAGACATAAGGGTTAACGTATTGCTTGCATTCACAATCATCTTCATATGTGCTGTGTTTACAACAAATCTATCATTCTGCATGCGATGAGCTTTCACCATGTATTCAATTGGACCATCCTTAAACAAATGATACCTATTATGTTCCCTGTAGAAAATGACCTTCCTATCATACAAATAAGGACTTCCCAAAACCATCCCACAGATGTCAAGCGAAATTACATCTAACTCTACCTCATCTACAAATTTGGATGTGATTGCAAATTGGAGTTTACATTGTCATGACACTTGTAACCGAGCATTATCATTCACCCAACCCAATAGATATGGCTTAGGATGAGGTGTTGTCTTTAATCCTAGTTTCCTAACAACTTGTTCAGAGATTAAATTTACTTGTGATCCACTATCTATGAGTGTATCAATTTTACTCTGTTTTGCAATAGTCCTTATGTGAAACAAATCATTCCTTTTCCTTTCAATAGGGACTTCATTACACTCCATAGAAGAAGCATGGAAACTAGTACTAGCAACAAGAAAATTACCTTTAATACCCACAATTGCTATCTTTGATTCATCACTAGATTCTAAACCAAGGTCTTGCACGATAGTTGTGGTCTTTTGCTTACCCTTTTGATTCTTGAACCATTTCGACTTTTGATCAAGATGCAATTTCCAACACTTCGCATCTTCGTGCCCTTCCTTTTTGTAGTGTGAGCAATAAGGATTTTCCTCTTCTTTCTTTACAAAAGCTTTCCACCACATTTTCTCCTTCCCTTTCTTGCTCTCTTTGTGCTTATTGGATTCCATGAAGAGGCTGTTATGGCTATTCCTCAAGCTTGTTTCCAAATGGATAGCTTGCACACTAACTTCATCAATGTTAGTTGGATTAAACATAAGTATGGTATGTTTCAAAGTCTCACGTAATCCACCTATGTATTTTAACAGTTTCTTGTGTGTACAATGGAATACCCAAATTTAAATCCCTCTTCCTAAACTCTTGTGTATATTCTTGCACACTTTGTGCTTTCTCTTGCCTTAATGATTGCCAATTCATCATTAATTTTTGCATGTTCCCTAATGGATAAAATTATTTTTTAAGTGCAACTGTAAACTAAAACCAAGAAGAAATGATTTTACCGTATTGGCTAATATCTTCCCGAGTCTTACTCTCCCACCAAATTAGTGCTGTGCCTCCTAGGTGAAGAGTGGCTAACTAGATCTTTGAAGCATCATCCGTGAATTTTTTTGCCTTGCAATAAAATACTTCTCCATTATCGAAGATTTTAGAATTGAGAGGTTTTCCTTCTTCTAGTTGTGCCATGATTGATCTTCGAATGAATCGCCTCAATTCGATCTCTAGATTAAAATCTTCAAGTGTACCTTCTCCTTGCTTTAATTTCAACCTGGTTAACATTCACCAATTGCAATTTTCCTATTAAACTACTTTGATACCACTTGATTTGATGTTAGAAGTCTACAAATAATATTCACTTAATTCCTAGTCATAGATTTTTCCTGATCCAACAGAATTGTGTGATCATGTATTTTAACCATTGAAATTACAAAAATTAGCATTCACTTGTTCTTATCCAAAATTAATTAAACATAAACTAGTTACTTAAATATCATAATTAGAAACTCAAGAAATAAATACTGAAGAGAATTATAGGACAGAAGAGAAGAAGAGAGATCACGAGCTTGATAACGGAGTTCGCTCAATTTGAGCTACATCTTTGGGTCCGCTTCTCAATGAGAAACTGCTTTATTAATGATGCCAAGCAATTATGGCTTTTGTACATCACCCAAGCTTTAGTCCTATAATAAAATCTCTCACAATATCTAATTTTACACCTGAAGGCACTGGCGTAATCTTCCTTTCTTAGGTTTGGCTTCAATTTCCTCTTAACCCAATTACATAGAAAAGTATTACAAAAACAATCTATCTTCGTGCTTGAATAATCCTCCTATATGACTAATTCTCTTCAAGAGAATTTGTTGTCGAGAAATCACCTCCAAAAATCCTTCTAAAGTTTTTCACATCACTTGGTTGAAAAATTAAGAACCTACACCCCCTTTTTATACATAAAAATATGCTATATGGGGTGTAACCTCCATATTTAATAAATAACTCCCCATGAACAAATAAAACAATAACCCTCTTAAACAAAATAACTCCATTTTAACAAAATGCCCTCTTTTACAATTCGTTTATAACCTCTCTTTAACAAAAATAACCTTCAATTTTGTCTTAGCCCTCTATTTTCATGTTCTTGGGGCTTTACAACTTACATTTGGTTTATTTGTTTTTTGGCATTATTCATTTGATGGGGTATATTTTATATTTTAAGGTTGACATTATATTTAGGGGAATTAAATATTATTTAAAGATTTATGTATACGGAGGGATTTTCCTTTTATCATGAAAAATGGTATGGCAAGAGGATTTTAAGGCATGGGTTAAGGGATCAAATCCCACTAAATCCTCCTTATTTTATTTTTTTAAACCATACATTTTTTTTTTCCTTTAATAATTATGGTTTAATCCATATTTATGCCAACTCACTACTCCTACCATGTCATATGCCACTGTCCTGCCAAGTGTCAAGCTTTAGTGATGCCATGTCATCATTTTGACTAAGTTTGACCAAAACTTTAACCGGTCATAACTTTCACATATGGACTCGAATTTGGTCAGTTCAAAATGTGTCAAAAAGCTCTCATCAAGCTCTATGTGATGGAACTGGTAGAGAAATGTTCCATGATCATCAATTTTTTTGTTTGACTAGATTCAACCATGTGTTGAACAAATTTGACCGAGCATATCTCTTGCATTATGTATCCTTTTGACATGATTCAAGTTGCGTCGGGACCGTGTCATCGAGCTCTTTAATCTGAGACCACTTCCATCTGATTCTGAGACTATGAAATTTTTGAGGCTTTTGGATCCTCTTGGATCATGAGGTGCGTAGGTTAGGTTAGTAGGAGGACTACACAACACAAGAAGGATCTCTTCGGTCACTTCCTCTTCCTGGAATTATTTTTCATCCTGATATGCCACGAGATAGTAGTTGCCTAACTCCATTTCAGCAAACAACACCTCATTTGTGTTGTTGTATTCTGTGATCATGAACTTCATGTGAGGCTCTCGATCGATGCAAATATGGTTTGGAAACCCTTTCCATGGCAACCATAAGTGAGAAAAGTCTATTGCAGCATATCCGTTTAATGTCTTGGTGAAATCTTTCCATAATATGATACCATATGTGTTAGGGATATCAAACACTTGAATGTCAATCGTTTGTTGTACCCTTGGATCAACATCAATCTGCATGGGTATCTTGTTGATTTCTCCAACAATGTTCACCTTCATCTTGTCCAACTAGGTCACCTTCCATCGGGAGGGAGTCAGAACTATTCCTAGACCTTTGCATACTGCCAATGGCATGACATTAGCTTAGGTTCCTAAATCAAGCAAGCAGTTGTGTAAATTCTTTCCAAATATTTTGATAGTAGTCAAGAAGGGAGGGGTCTCCAATTTCCTCTAGAGAAAGGCCACTGAAACATCAGCCTGAGCTACTTGAGATTTGTCCTTATCATTGGTTTTATCCTGAGTTTGCGCTTGATTTTGTTCTTTAGAAGGTTGTTTGTTTGCTTGCTAATTTGAAGGCTAATCCTCTTTCTTTCCTAGGATTTCCCTGATTACCAGCTCATTTTGTGAGTCGTCAAAGGAGACCCTTTTTGCGGGTATTTCTTGGGCTGTTTTGGATGAGGCGGTCCCATTAAGCATTCTAAAGAAATCATTCCTAACTGTTGGTACTCTAAGTAATTCAAAGGCCGAGAAGCTCAAATTGACCTTCTTCAATTCTTCCACCACATATTCCCCTATTTGTTCTATTTCTACTTCAAGAGATTTATCTTCAGAGGAGCTAGCAAGTTGATTTTGGCTCTGGTTCTTCTACCTATTCTTATTGAAGTACTGGGTTGACACATAGGAGTAGCCCAGTTTATTACTAGCATTTGGGTCAGGCGGAGTGCTAAAGTTATTGGGAGGAGTGGAGGTGGTAAAAGGGTCTCCTACTTGCCTATTCCTCAAGTTGTAAGGGATTTCCCTTTGATGAAACATTTGAGCCTCATCTAATGGACCATTGTCTACTAAATCAAAAAGCTAGGATAAAGGGTTTTCGTGGCTTACCTCTTTTGCTTCATCTTCCTTTGGGTTAGTGGCCTCCTTCTTAGGCACATTGCTTTTACTTCGCGGGAAAAAAGCTTGATTGACCACCAGTACTGAGGAGTCATAAGGTTCAAATAGAACTATGTCTTTGCAACCAACACCATCTATTGCATTCTAGACTTCCACTTGGAAAATTTTCGTTGCTGTTTGGAACTCTGGGCAATCCAATTCAGAATGCCTACTTGTTTTGTGGATACGACGCCACCTAGATAAGGCCGCCTCAACCAAGTACACTCCACTTGTCATGTTATCAACATTAGCCAATTGATCAAGAGGTGTGGGAATGCCTCCATTGTTTGGCCTGGTGTTCCATGTTTGATTCTATCTTTGTGAAGGTCTTCTCTCAAAGCTTTGGTTCAAATTTTGACCTCTCTCATAATTCTATTCAGAAGAGGCACCTGCATCACGGTTGTCACGGTTATCTCGATTGAGATTGGCTTGGATACTTCTCTAAGAAGCCTCCAGTTGGTTATTTTGATTCCTTAAGTGTGTCATTTCAGTAGACATCTTCTTCACCAATTTTGTCAGCTCATCAATTCGGTCCTTTGTATTGTTCGGTTGAACTTTTAAGGAAGATCGACTGTATTGTTGGTTTATTTTGTTGAGCAAGTGGGAACTTAGAGCTCTGTAGGTATGTAGGCACTTGGGGCTACTGAGAATAAGCTTGTTGTTGCTATGGTTGCAAGTAATGAGGCACTGGAGGTGCCTAGTTCAATGGCTACCCCAGATGAGGTACTATCAGAAGCTCTGGAACTTGATTCATCATTGGTGTTTGATGGGCCAATGAGTAAGCCCTTGGATTTGTGTTGGATGGGAAGGTGGTCCTAATGATGGCAGTAGACCTACAATGTGTTGTCCTAAGTCAGTGCTTGCTATGATTGCTTCTGCATATGCATCCACTAGCCTAGTAGGCGGCGGGTGCATTCTCTTCACTAGTGCAAATGTGAGAATATCCAAGGAAACATAGTACACCAATCAAGCAGAGGAATCATCAACCACGCAAGGTGGTTGCAACCTCATATAAGCTCGGTGAAACTGATCATTGAAGGAGCTGATTGGTTCATTAACTTCCCTTCGAATGGACATGAACTACTGATATAACTCAGAAGGGCTGACCGAGATCTTGAATTTATGCAAGAAAGTATTATTTAACTGATCCCAAGTAGTGATGGATGTAGTTGGTAGATGCATGTACCAATAAAATTCCTCTTCCCCTAAGGAGTAGGGAAAAAGCCTACAAGCCACATCTTCATGTCCTATTTGCATATCCTTTAAGGCTGTTTGGAAGATCTTAATGTGTTCTTTGGCTTCCTCTACAAATCACGAGGATGGAACTTAGTGCAAAAGCCCTTCAGATTCCTTAGCATATCATGGTAGTCATTGAAAGATAGAGGAGATGGGTTATTACCCAACCAGGCCATGATGGGAGGTGGAGGCTACACTGGCTATGCTGGGGCTACAAAGGAGCAACAATAGTTGGGGCAATGCCTTGGCTATGAAGTGCTAGGATAGGGGCAACACCCTAGTTGTGGGAGGTGAAGGGATGGTAGGTAGCTTGGAGTGACTGGGAAGAAGAAGGTGCTACCAAGAGTGAGGGGGAGGAGTGGGGTGAATGGATGGAAGAAGAAGGTGAGGATGGAGGTGAAGTGGGATGAGTGAATGGAGTTGAGGCAGATGCTTCCCCTTTCTTGGATTTCTTAGCCTTGGTAGGGGGTGGTAACTCATGGAACTCCCCTTTGTGTGGTGTAGATCTTAACACTCTTTGGAATCTTTAAGGAGAGAAGGAACCAATTCGATCTAGCTTAGCAAAAGGGTGGCCCTCCTAGTGCCAATTCTGTTGATGGGTGTTTTATCACTTCTCAACACATGCATCACACAAGTGCACTACCTCTCTTGAAATAAAACTTCTTACAAGCAAGTTGCAAAAAATTATCCCAAGGTCTCTTAGGTGTCAGGTCATGACTTGAAAAAACAACTTAGTTGATTGATGTGATTTGCTGAAATTGGATCTTCAAATGGATTTTGGTGAAATTCTGGAGGTGAAGTGCGATTGTTGCAAGTTCAAAACAGCAGTTTAAAACTCCATGTTTATCGTCAGATTTGGCTTTACAATGATGCTTGAACTTTACCTTGACTCTAGTTTCAAAGAAAAGTAAAAAGGGAAAAGGGATAGAAGAGTTCCTAGACATACAACTAATATTGAACAATGAAAATGGAGGATGCTACAGTGGAAAACCTTCCCACAACCAAGTTCCACTTAGCCAAAATAACTTACAGTCTCATGAAACTAGTGCTATCTTCTAAGGTCTACGGATTTTTAGCTATCCATTCACCATGAAGCATGAATAATAGATGAATTTTGAGTGCAACAATAAGTTAATGTTCATTATATCTTTACACCACTCTTCATCATCAACAAACAACAAAAAGTATGAACATGAAGGAATCAACACTATAACAGTCTTCACTATCAATGTGCAACATGAACTAACTACTGAAAGCAACTTGAAATACTTAGAAAAAAAAACTAAATTCTAATTTTGAGAAGATGAATCATGCAGCATGTGAGAAACACAAAAATCCACCAAAGCAATGTAATTCTTATTAAAATTTCTATAGCATGTCTTTACACAACAACTCAACTCTCCCTTGAAAATTAGAGGAGACCCTATTTATAGTTTTCCAAAAGTGAAATGAATGACCGGGATTTACTTTCATTGTGTGGCCAAGATTCATTTTACATTAGGGTTTCACCTACCCCCAAAATATAACATTATAAAAAATAAATTTTGTCTCATTCCTATTTTGTCCTTTAGTGGTTCTGCCACTGTAGCAGTTTTGTCTTCTAGTGACTGTGTTCTTTTCCAGCTATACTGTCAAAAACTCATCATCAATCACTGGCTTCCTTGCATTTTTTTGAAGAGTGTCATATTCCACAAATTTTCCAATCAAAGCATGGAGCTTGTCCCACTCCATGATGTCAAACGAAAGGATTTGAAAGGTTAGCCTTTTGAATCTTCTAGTGATTTGCTCCCAATGCTTGGTACATCTAGGTGTGCCTTTGATTACCTGCTCGGACTGGGTGAATGCCCTTACATCGAAGTCCATGAAATCCGACATTAGCACATCCGTAGCCCCTTGCTCCATCTTCTTATGAAAGAGTGGCTTGATTTTCTCTGGATCTAGCTCTAGGGTAGGCATGTCATAATCTATCATCATCTTGAGGTAGTCCTCACTATCCGTTCTGTGCCCCACAACCCATTCAAGGTCAAGCTCAAACTCATGCAATACCCTTTCCAAGACCTCCTTTCTATGATCCAATCCCATTTTCCAGGTCTCTACTAGCTAGTGATCATCTTTTACGAGTGCTAATTCCTTTTCCCATATCTTTTCAGGAAGCTTGAGAATGCTTTCGAGCTTAGGATACATGATTCTATACAATGTAGTAAATCTGTGGCATGTTTTCTTAGTGACTTCCAATTGCTTTTGTAGATCTTGGAATTTATTGAACATTCAGGCATCATGGCAGATGCCCATGTCTTCATTGTAGATCACCCATTGGAACCAATTTGCTATGGCCTTGGTCCAATTCTTCATTTTCTCCATTCTATTGAGTTCTTCTTAGGAGAGAAGAGGGGGTGTAGATGATGTTTTTAGAGCCTCTTCTTCCAAGGATGTCCATTCCTGAATATAGGCGGTAAGATCTGCCACTTGTTCCTTTAGTTCCTCCTTAGAAGTATGATCCTTGTTCATTTACTACACAATTGTTTCCACTGACCCTTGGAACTCATCAATCTTCTGCTCTCTGGTTGCCAGTAGGTCCAAGTTAATGGTAGAGATGCTATAGCTGGCTCCTTCACCTTTGTCTATCACGGGGGTAGCATTTTGTATTGTTCTTGACCTGGAGGCATCGACCGTAATGTGAGAGCAGACTCTTGGCCTTTTCTCCTTTCTTGTCTTGTTATGTGCTCTTGCCAATATTGCTTCAAGTCCGGCCTTTGGATCAATGACCACTAGGGTCTTCTTTTTAAGCTACCTCTTTAGTCAATCAGGCATTTGGGCTTCTCCTTTGGGTGATTCATGATCACCTTCCTTTCTTTGTTCATGTTGAGGTTGTTCCTCTTCATGACCTGAGGCTTCTTTATCTATTCTTTCTTCTTCATCTGAGTCCTCAATCTATATAGCTTTTTCTATGTCTGACTCAATGGAGGCTATGTTTTCTTCAGTGATCTCTCCTTTTTGAGGTGCTTCCCCTTCTTGTTTGAGCTCTGCATGATGCTCATGCTCGAGGCTCTTCTTTGGTGCATCTCCTTCCTTCTTATTTTCTTCTTTCTCTTCTTCTTCCTTTTCAGGAGGCACTTCTTCTTCTTGGATGGGGCCCTTCTCTTGATTAGTTAGTGGAGGCTCTTCAAGTATCTCCACATTGACATCTATATAAAATTTTTCTTTAGAGGGCTGCCTCTCAGAGTCATGCTTTTCTCCTACATCTTTGAGTTGTTGGGAAAACTCCTCTTCTAGTTCATGATCTGAGGTTTCTATGATATACTTTGCATTGAGATCCTCAGTATCTTCCTCTGAAGAGTGTGAATTTTCTTCATCGGATGCCACCTTATCCAAGTTTAGGTTCACTCCACCCTCTAGACGTTCAAAATAATCATCCTTGAAAGGGTCCTCAAGGTCTTCAAATATTCCTTTTGTAGCCTCCCTTTGGTGTTTCTCCATCTCTTCAAATATTTTCATAGTGGCCTCCATCTTTGGTGGCTTTTAAGGTGGTGGAGGAATGGGTAGGCAAACAAAAATCTGGGCCATCAAGGCTTGAAACATATGATTTAGTATCACCCCAAAGATTTTGGAAGGTATTCCTTGCATGTACTTTGCGAAAGAATCTATCAGAGTGAGTGATGGCATAGTAGTAGTGGAAACTACAAGCATTGGGGCAGAGAGTGGGCAGTGGAGGAGGCAGTGAGGAGGATGACAATGAGGATGTAGTGGCCGAGGAGGAATCCAGTACCATAATTAGGGCCGTTGGTGAGGTGGATTGAATTGTCCACGGTCGATGGAGATGAAACAATCAGTTCTTGGGATGCAAGAGGTGGAGGAGTGACAATGGTAGTAGTGGTAGTAGGAGCAGAGGTGGTAGGTGGTGATCATGGCCGCTCGACTTATTCTTCTCCCTCGTGTTGGGGATCCTCCTCAATTGTGGGAATTTCAATTACAAATCCTCTTATTTTCTTTGCTTTCTTCAAGGATTCTCCCTCTCAGCCTTCCATGTGTACACTTTGTGCTTGGGATGGATGGCACTCATGCGGATCCTTCCTTTTCTTCAATCGTGTTGCTGGAGGGAATTTAGGTGCTTCCTTGGTTGGGGCAGTAGTTGCTTCGCTATTAGTTTCACTCTCGAGCCCATCCTTGAGCTTTCCATAAGTTAATATAGTACCTTGCACTTTCAGCTGAGCAATTTGGGCATCTACCCACTATCTTGTCTAGTTTTCAATTGGTCGTGTCACTATATCAAGGTTAGTGACCTCTTCTTCATCCCAATCTATCAACAACAGTGACAAGTTGGACACAACATCAAACCTCTCATCAACAATAGTATCATCTTCTACTATTTGGTCAGGTATCAGAAACAAATTTATTGACCTCACAAATTAGGATGTCATCCGCATGTAGTGCCTTATCCACACTTCTTTATCATCCTGACAATTGGACCATAAATCCTCGATATGAGGTAGATGAGCATACTATCTTCTGAATTGTTTCTTCAACTTCCCATACGGGTCCATTCTCCCTCAGGCGGTGTGAAGGTCTAGATTATATTCTACCAACTCCTTCTCCAAATACCCCACACATTAGGCAGCGATACAAGCATACATTCCTTGCCCAAAGGTCAAGGGATATGGGATCCCCACTTTTTTGTTTATCACTTAGTAAGGCATGGGCATTCTGGAGTTGTCGAGAGACCTCCAATAGGACCATATGATCATTGGGATAGTGTGGTAGCTTATAAGGCCTCTCGGAGAATCCCTCTATTCTGATGTATGTGAATTTTGGGAACTAAATGAATAGATACCTAAATCGTTGGATGAAGGCCCTAGCGCTATGCAAGATTCTTTGCTCAAAGTCTCCCCCAAGGAGTTTGATGATGTGCCCAATGAAGGCATCATTTACCCTCCTATATTCTCTCTTGAAGTTCCAATATTGCAGCCGAGGGTATTGGTCATATACTTTGAGTTCTCCTCTCCTTGGTTTTGGGTTCTTTGCAACAAAAAGGCCCTTGTATGGGAACAATTTTTCTAGGAGGTACACTAGGTAGGAGGTCATGTAGAACTGGGATGCTTTCTTCACAGCCATAAGTTGGTTATGTATGTTGTCACTGATGATCTTCACCTAGTGGAACTTTGTCTTGCCACATATGATCTATTCGATGAAGTAGAACATCCATTCTTGAAAGAAGGCAGTGATAGGGAGGCCCATTACCCTACTTAGTAGAGTGACCAAGTCATGATACTCTTTGTGGAAGTCACTTCTGAATAGTTCCTATGGCACCTTGATGGCACTGCCCCTCATTTCCTTCAACCAATGCTGGTTGATTAGTTTCTTGCATGCTAGAGGGTCTGCCTTCCACATGTTCTCACCATATCCTTTTTCTATTTCTTCCATCACGTCAAATGTGGGAATGTGGAATGTTTGGCCTATGGATCTGGCAGAAAAATCTGCTAACACTTTGCCATCATGATCAATGATTTTTCTACTGCTATGGTAGCATTCCCTGCATACCATCACTAGTTCCAGAGCAACAAGCACAAGCGAAAAGTTGACTGCCTTGGTGAGACCTCTCTTTTTAATTTTTCATGCATTTTTTTTATTGTGGGGTAGATCATTACCTTGCGTTGGAACTCATCTATGTCCACATACCCAAGATTTGTATCAGATATATAATCACAGGTAGAAGTGATCTTGGAGGAGCATTCCACCACATGGAATGGGTACTTCATCTGATCTTCCTCCTCTTTCCCTCTCGGTGCTTTTGCAGGCTTCCTTCCTTTCTCTTTCTTGCCAAAATTCCTTGATGGTCCCGTAGCAGATTCCATAAATCCTACATACAAAGATGCAGTAAGTGCATTCATATGAAAACCAGGGAATCGCTAGTTTAAATCCTACAAAATGAGGGTTAGATCCAACAAATCATCTTTAAAAGATCATAAAATTCATCAACATACGCCATTTGGGGTTCACTCTGGTTATATACAACAATGTAGGCCCATGGATGTGAGTTTCTCTGGGCTGGAAGTTGTCAAGAGCAATCATGAGTAGGATGGCGCCGGGGTCACGACGGCCCACAAACAGCTGCTCGTAGCCAAAGTTTCGCAATGAGGATTTGGTGGTCAAAGTCTTCCAAAGGCCACTTGGCACGTGGGGAAATCAACTACTAACTCTTTGGGGTCATCCGATTGATCATCTGGGTTATGCGGGCTCATGGCATGGGAAGGCAGGAGGCTTCATGGATGTTTGGGGTTCTACCGTTGAGAAATGACAAACATGGCATGATGGTCTACACAGATAGATCTGCAGAGGACTTTGACTTGGCCATTTTTCTTAAAGGAACACATGTGACAACAAGGAATGTGGAATATGCATTGCAGGCAGAAAGGAGGACTCCACCATTAACCAACGACGACTAGGCAACAACGGGTTGTAGGCAATGGGCCACAAGAAGCAACCTGTAGACACTTAAGTTTAGTTTTTCCTTTGAAGTTTTGGGGGAAGTGACCCAGGCGAAGTCCACAGAGCGAGTTGACAAGGTTCTTTGGACACTTGGAATGGCGAAGGAGGTGGGGTGGTCCGTAGAAAGACCCCGCGGAGACAAGCCCACAAGAAGGATTTTACCCTAGTGGTTTTTGCTTGGCAACACAGGACTATGTAGAGGGACAACAGAGTCCACGATGCGGGTAGAGATGGTAGCTTAGCCATTAGGGAATGACACTTAGGTGACGACAACATGTGGATGGAGGTTTGCACGAATAGGTCCGTAGGAAGATCCTAACTTTCTGATTGCTCACGTAGACTAGGATTGGCCAACAAAGCAACGAGGTGCACTGTGCAGAAGGGAGTAATGATTTAGCCGTTAGAGATTGATGTCCACAGGATGGTGAAGAGTGGACGGTGGCCCGTAGGGGATGGCCTGCATACTAGGACTTGGTGTGTTTTGACATTTGGTGGAAATGGTTTCAGCAGAGCTCGTGATGCGAGAGTTTAGCAAGGGTAAGCAATTTGAGAATGGGTGTGAGACGGTGGCTGCTCGCATGCGGCAACCTGCATTAGAAAATGTGCAAAAGTTTAGAACCCTATTTTTCTTTGTTGACCATTTAATATTTTGGGTCTCAAATCAGACGGTGGCGACAAGGTTGCGGGCCGCAAATGGGGTGGCATCGTGTGAAGAATGATGATGATATGGTCCAATTCCATGTTACTACAGGGGCACCGTTTGAAGGTTTTAATCAAGTTTTAAATGATTTTGAGTGTAGAGTTAATGTTTAGGAGAGCCGCTAGATGGAGTTCTGGGGTTTTCCTCAAATATTTTATAATTAATTTAAAACCCTACTCACAAAAGGATGAATTTCAAGCAACGTACAATAGACTCACCTGGAAATTATGGAGAAATCTGATGAAGATTAGGCTTTAGATCTGAGCAGGTGCAATGTGGGCACAAGAGGTTTGATCTATGTTCTCCTCTCTAAAATATTTCAAACTTGGTCGGTGAAAATGATAAGTCAGAGGGCTATTTATAGGGAAAAAATCATTTATGACCCACATTAAATACGAGTATGGTGGTCAGTGAAGTAGCTTGGCACAAAATTTGATGGACTGATGGCGGGAAGCATAGACCCTGCACTGCGGAGAGACCTCCAAGCTTTATCATTGAGAAACGAACATGAGAGAATGACGGGGAAGATTGCGGGATGCACCATGTAGGTGGATGTCCTGGGTTGACCATGGTCCAAACAACGAACAAATGATGGGGACGCGCAAAAGGAAGTCCACAACTATGGAACTGCAGGAGCTAGAGGATGCCAAGGTGAAAGGCTAAGGGAAGTCCGCATGGGAATTCCTGTAAAAGCCAAAGAATTGGAAAATTTTAGGGTGGTAAAATTTTTTCAATTGAGAATGATGACTTTAAGGCTCTTGACCACTTTGGGCTTAAAATTAGGGGCATGTAAAATGAGGCAAAGGAAAAAAGTGACCCGACGAAGATGAAAGGGAAGAGGGGGTCCCCATTTCGAATGGGGCATGTGTTATAGGCACAACAATACATAGAAGAAATACCTATATGATATACCACCATATACGGGTAATTACTTTATATGAACCCTTGATTATATCCTTTAATGTTTGAATATTTAATTTACATGCATGTTTGTGAGTGCTACATACTTTGAGATTAATGACCACTTTGGATTCACATTCACTTGAAAAATTGTAATGATTAAATTTGCATACCCATACCGTTTTAGTTTTGGGATTATTTTGAGGAGAGTGCTTAAATACATAGAAATGTTGAAAAATGGTGTAACCTTGAGAAAATTCACGTCCCTTTCCATATGCTACCTACCTATCTATTACACATATTCTTAGACACTTACACCTTATTCCCATCCATATGCTTACACATCTCCATTTGCAGTATTCCCTTATTTGTTACATCTATGACACATGTATTTTCGTACAATGTATGATACCTACTTTGTTTTATCCTCTTTGATGTCTGAGGACAAGTTCATGGTCATAGAGACACCCTTGCTTCTTCCCAAAATTCATTTTTTAAAACATAAAATTGGTTGAATTCTACCTATATCATTCCTACCTAGGGTTGACTAAACACAAGTTGGTGTGATATTTTGTTTGTACTTGTATTTAAAGGAATCTAGTGCATTCATTTTGATCATTCAAGATTTGAGAGTTATATTCACATATCATTCACATTCCACACTTCAATTAGTATAATAAAAGAAGTCTAGATTTCCCTAATCATTCTTAGAATCATTTCCATAATTGAAGATTGTTGTTTTCAATCTTGTACACACATTTTTACAAGTTGACCTAAGAAATTAGGTCCCTTTGTGACATAGAGGCAACCCTACCAAGTTATTTATAAATACTATCCATTCCTAAATACCAAGAAAGATAGAAGACACACAAGTGCATCATGTGAAATGAAGAAACACAAGTCTTTAAACATTTCACTACACAAGTTTGCACATATAGAACTAATATGTGATTGTGTTCTTGCCCCTAATCCCTAAACTCATCCCTAAATAGAACAAATATAATATTCTAAGTTTAATATGAATACTAGACTACCATTAACTATTTTAGAACTTCCCCCCATTTATGGAAAGAGTAGGGATAATCCTTCTAATCCAAGGTTCAATGTAAAGTGGCAACCACCAAATAAGGTCTAGGTCAAAGTCAACTTTGATGGAGCCTCTAGAGGTAATCTGGGACCCTCAAGGGCACTGTGCATTCTAAGAGGTCAAACAAACACAATTCTAGCGAAGGAGGCAAGGAAACTACTAGACAACACAAATAATGAAGTCAAGATGCAAGTGGCAAGGATAGGCATAAACTTGTGTAGAAGAATGGGATTTAAAAACTTCACTTGGAAGGGGAATCAATGATCACAATAAATGCAACCCAATGAAAGGAGACTCCCAATTGGAGAATCAATAAATCCCCAAATTTGGGACAGCCTCAACAAGCTGGAGGATTTTAGAAAAACTCACATCTATCATGAAGGACATGGGGAGGTGGATGGTTTTTCCAAAGATATAATCAAAATGATTGTAAATACAAATAGGATACTCTATGGAGATTTGTAGACCATCCCACACATGAAGGACAACCTTTTTGGCATATGGGAGGATGATAGAGTATGGCGCTGATAGGGAGAATTAATGAAGATGTGAGTGATGATGAGGTGACTATAAGTGAGGAAGAATCTTAGATTAATGGCATTGTTAGATGTAGAATACCTATGTCTGTATGCTAAGGAGATGCAAATGGTACTTAGAGGGAAAATAGCAGACTAGAGGCTGAGGAAGATATTCATGGTGATGGAAGTGGAGGCATGGGATACCATCAAAGATATCTTGGGATACAGGTTTTTGCTCTCCAACCATGGCTATTGTGTTAATAGTGACATATCTTCCATGTTCTTGGCTTGGCTATTGTAGACGAGGGAGGAGATTTGGATGGTGAGGTGGCTAATGAGAAGGGTGGTGAAGGTGCAATGGTGGGAGGGGATGGAGAAATATTTGGAGATAATGTTGATAGGGTGGGGTCTGAGGCCCATGACAGGTGTTTGGCCCTAACTTACCTTGCATTACAATGGGCCATGGGTACCCTTTGTGGTCTAGATCATTGGGGAGGATGTTGAGGCAAGGACATAGGAGGTGGTAGGGAATATAATGTTGCTCAAGGAAATTATGGGGGCACACCAGATGATAGAACTACAAATGGTGTTGGCATTGCTTGCATCTCAAGGGAAGTTAGAGGGAGATGAGTATGCGATTGGAAAAAAAGACTAGGTGAAACTAGGAAGCGGTGCCTAAAGGCACATTTTAATAATTTTGTAAGTAAGAATATGAATTTTAAACTCTGCTATGTATTTTGACATTTGGCCCCCTTAGAACCATTTTGATATATCAAAGATAAAAACTATTTCAGAACCTAAAATATTATAGATTTCAATACTTTAGTTTGAATTATTCCATCTTCAATCTCCCAACTAAGTACCATTATTTCTATTTAGATTACCAAATTTAATTACGCTAAAGGTGTTCTCTCATTGAGCTTTACTGAGCTCACTTTTTCTATCGACAGTATAGACTCGTGAACAAGGCATGCAAGACAATTAAACGAATCTCAACCATTTATCATTTTTCACCATTTTTTTTAGCTTTTTTTCTCCTTTTTGCTGCTTTCCTTGCTGCTATTGGTTTTTTCTCCTCCAAACTCTTCCTTGCTGGTATTGACCTTTCACTTATCCAATTTGATGAGTTGCAACCTAAAAATAAGATTTCAATGAGGGTTTTAGATTATGTTTATTAAAATGAAGACTTGTTGGTTTTAGTTCGCAGTTTTTACCTGCCATTTTTTACAATTGCTAGGAATGTCAACTGATAAGAATAGATGATAGTGTATTCTAGGTGACCTATCTCCAACCATGACTCTATACTGCACTGCACTTGATGTTGTGGATTCCATCTCAAGTTTTTCTTTTTTCAAACTCAAAAATCTAAGCAATCCCTAAAACCGTGATATTTTTAGATTTCATTTATTGTGAATATATTGAAGCAACAACTATAGGAAGATTGATTTTGGTTCATGTCATTTAAATAAATTTTTGTTGTGGTAGGGTTTTATACTTTTATTGCAAGCTTTGCCTATTTTTTATCATCGGCATCTTCGACAATACAACATAATTTGTGCAAAATTTTTAGGTAAGTTGCTTGCCATGGTTTCAATGAATTTTAATTTTTGGAATCTTTACACTCTGAATCATTTTTGTGGTGTTTTGTTTCATTTTAACACAATTATGTTGCTATCTATTAAATGAAGCGATTGGTTCTTCAGAAAGTTGTCTCATGCTGGGAAAAACAACTTTTAGGAAGATGAAACATTCCTCACCCCATGCTTGAAAACAAACTTTAACTCACAACCAATATTTTCATTTAAAAGACTTCAAATTTTTTGTCTTGAACTCTAGAATCGAGGAGTGCTAAAACCCCAATATTTTTATATGTTTAATTAAGTATGCATACAAAACTTGGGCACATCAACATGTACTATCCCTTATTTTTTAGGGTTTGAAATCCAATGGTTTGAAATTTTACAGCTTGAAATTCTATGATTTTATTTTTTATTGGTGTGAGCTTGTACCCTTCAAAATGAATGATGGACTTGAGTTTCCTGCAATGACTGCATTTTAATTAACCATAGAGCTCACACCTGCCCGGTGCACCACATTCTCTTGAGTTGGCTATTTATTTCTAAACTTGAGATGGCGTTGATTGGTTTGATAATTACATTGAATTTGTTGTGGCGGATGGCCATAATTGGCCTAATTCTTTATGTCAAAAGATGCATTCTCAGACTTGTGGCCTTTTTTCAAGCTTTTCTATTGCACATCCAGTGTCATGCTATGGTTAGTTGCCAATTCTGTTATATAAGATATAAAATGTATGCGGGTGTGAGTGAATCTGATTGTATTGATAAATGTAGAAAGTATTTCCTCTATTTAAATGAAATACAAGAAATTTAAACATTTTGGACAGATGTGAAATATATAAGGCTACAATGAATGTTCTTCTATATCCCTACTATTTGCAGGTTTAGATTTATTTAAAATCATATTCTTGAGTTCTACTACATATTTAAAATTTTGAATACAACCACTTAGTTGTTTTGAAGGAATTCCCAACTGAGCTCAATTGAATGCTTGTACCAAGGATAGGAAGCATCATCAATTTATCATCCTTGCATTCCCATGATTTTGAAAGTAGATTGACTTTCATAAAATTCTCGTTTCAACATTATTATGAACAAATCAGCCTTTTCAATACCCTGTTTCTTGATCTGTTGCAGACTCTTTTTGTATTCCTCTTTGGAAGAAGTTGCAAGCATTGTAATTCTTATATTAGTTGTGTGTTTTGTTTAAAAGATCCGGTTCAACATGAGGCAACCAAATATCAATGTTGTCCCACTTAATTTGGCAAATAATGTTGGAGATGTCCTTTTGTTTGGGATCCAATTTTCCCTTGCCCTGCAACACATAAGTTTGTAAACCAATAATAAAAAATAGATTTGGCAATTTATTATTGAATATTTGTTAATTTTGTGTTGTCTTTTGGTCATGTAATATGAGTCAACCCATATCTTTTCCTATCAATTGAATCAATGTTGTATAAAAACATTTGTTATGATTGTATTTGACATCGACGAGGTCTCAATGATGTTGTAGTCCATGGGATGCAATCTTCCAAAGCTTCTTAATGTGTGATTGCTAACATTAGAGGATTATTTCAAAGTTCACATATCTCATCTTTCTATGAAGTTAGATTTTATGTGTTTCACTCACTTTCCAAGGATGTTCACAACATTTGGTTATGTTGGTTATCCTTATTGACATTTCAAGGTTAGCTCTGACTATTTTGTGGATTTTTATCAAAAAATTTAATACTACATAATAAGGATATCATAAATTATGTATACTACAGAGTAAGGACTCACAACAAATCTAAATATTTGACTTACTGGAAAAGTATAGTCTAACATTAGAGCTAGGCTGGAGATGGAGCATACAAATACAATAATTTCTATAGATTATTCAACCTTGAGATTTTACAATAAGATATGCAAACTAACACACCTTCCTTGGCAATGCAAGAAAAAAATTTCAAACCCCTCTTTAAATTCAAGTCATATGAGACAATCACTAAATGCTAATATTTTAATATTATGTAAATTAGGTGGTGTTTTTGTAGTGTATCAAGTTATGTAATTATGAGTTGGTATTTTTGTGTAGTTTCAAGTCAATCTTCATTGACTCATATTATGCATGTTCAAATCTAGATGATCTGTGCTGAACTAGATAATAAAAGCCAACTTTTAGAGCTAAGTTTAGATTCAAAGCATATGCATATATAGTCATTGCACTAATGTAGCAATGTTGCTATAAGTACAGTAGTGTTTGATTCTTAATTTCTCAAGCCTAAGCTTATAGAATTTATGAAATAAGAAATTGTACTATGCTACTTGATTATAAATTAAATAATAGTCAAGAGAGGAAGAGAGAAGAATTAAGAACACTATATTTTTCCTACAAACCCTCCAAAGAGAGAAAAACAGACTATGGTAGTAGCAATTGCCTACCACCTATATTATGTAGCAAATTGTCACATTCAATGAGTGCACAAATGATAAGATAAAATCTACCCCTTGTTCCATTCAACAAGACCTCTCGACTATGGATGCAATCCATCCCTTGCTCCATTAGCTGCCTATCTCTATTATTTTCCTATGCTTCCACGCTCCTTTCCTTTTACTTCTCACCTCTTGGAAAGACAATATAATCATTCTCCTTAATTTTGAAAGAAGATACAAGATACATTTTGTTCCCTCCTCCATCAATCTAAGCAGATACAAAAATACAATTATCCTCCCAAGCCCATTTTGTAAGCCAATACAACCTATTATTTATAGATTCCCATGTACAATAGAGTTCTCCTAGGCCCAAGAAGAAATTCCATCAACATAGGAAGTTATCTTCTCAAAGCTAGTGGACTTGTAGATTGGAACAAAAGTAATGTATCTCCTCGTGAGTGGACTAGAGTGCACACTATAAGGAGGCACTATGTACAGATTGAGAAAGAGTTTCATGATTATGAATCTTACAAACAACCTTCTATTTGGTAGCACTCCAAAGAAACTCTACAAGTTAAAGAAGATTAAAATCTTGGATATGAGTGGAAACAATTTGTATTGTGAGATTGAACCTAGCATAGGCCTTAGAGATATTTGAGACCTTTCTCTAGGTAACAATATTCTATCAGGGAGACTGGTAACTAAGTTGAGATTGCTTTAAATTTTTTTTAGGGAAAACATTCTTGTAGATCTTGTTACTGTCTAAGATCAAACATCATGTGGACCTTCGTGGCAATAATTTTTCTTCATCCATTCAATCAATACTAAGAAACCTCAATGAAAAGTGTATACTACAATGAAAAGAGTTAGACAACTAATGTTATTCTCTATTGTAAAGTACCATGCAGCCTCATATATAACCTTTCAAACGTATGAGTTCACATTATATCTTCTCTTAAACCAAGTTATTTGATTTATCAGACTTATACTTAACATCTTCACTCCCAAACATTGTAGCAAGTATTAAACGTGACTAGTCCACCAGTTATACAAACAAGGCCTCAAAATTTATTATCTAATTGTAATCAAAGGAATTTTGGTCTTTATTCAAGTAAATAAACTTGAAGGGAAACACCACCAAGTGGTTTTTTGGAAACCTACATGACTAAAATTAACAACAAACTATTGTGGTTGAAGCCAATTTTTTTTTTAGAAATAAAGATGTTAGGAAGAAGACCCCTCAGTGCTTTGCCTAGGAGTATTGAAGAGATTTAGGTAATAAGTTCCATTTCTTATCTTGAAGATAAATGTAATACTATCAACATCTGTTCATTAATTCCTTAATCCTTTGTCTTACAACTTCTACATTCATTAACACATACACACTTTCTCTTATATTGACTTTCCAATCTCTTCCTCAATTTGCTCATTTATTTTTGATGGAAGACTCCAAATCTGCATAATTTGGAACATTGATTGTTTCAAACATGTCGCGTGCATAAATGAAGCTATGGCTACAAGGGTTTCATATTTCTTCTCCACATGTACATATTTTTTTCTAGGATATCTATTAGTTGTTACCTTTTCCAAGTTACTGGAATTTGAGTTAAGTATATTTTGAGTTACAGTCCAACATTATTTACTTGTTCCATATTTTTGATTACATGACTTATTCTTTTGTTGTAGGAAATTGAAAAAATGGTAGAAGTATCCTTCTATTGTGATTGACCTATTCAAATTTATCCACACCATTTGTGAAAATTAGGAAAATTTAAAAATTTGTAATGTCCTCTAATTGGGAATGTCATAAATTTTCCCTAAATCCTTAATTTTTAAATAAACAAATGGGTTAGAGAATACCTTTCACCTGATTGAAGCCTTGCACACAAATTAGAAACCATTTACCACAATCACACTGATTAATAGATTATAATCATTAACCATAATTATACTAATTAGCTCATCATCATAATTAAATATTAGAAAACTCAAGGCCAAATTACTAATCCAATCACAAAGTATTTAATATCCTAGGAGGGATCAACCATAGGAGAGTATGGGAGAATGTACAACTTGCTAGGACCCTTTCTACCCTAGGTCCAAGAGTAGATGTCTTGGCCTCTACCTAGGAGGCGTCCCCATTCCGTTATCCCCTCATCTTTCCAACCATTTCCTTCTCTCTAATTCTACCTCTTGTGCTGATTCACCATGATAGAGGGGTGAGATTACAACAAGTGCCCTAGAAATTCCATCTCTCCTAAGCCCAAGGCACTATACCATTGGTACCCCAAATGGATACTCCCTTGGCCTCCTTGGGACTACTTGGTCCCCCATTATAGAACACATTGGTTCTCCCTTATAGGACACATGGGTCCTCCATTATAGGACACTTGGTCCTCCATTATAGAACACATTGGTTCTCCATTATAGGACACTTGGTCCTCCATTATAGAACACATTGGTTCTCCATTATAGAGGTGACATACCTAGGAGAGTGCCCCATTGTTGTTCCCTCTTGTAACCTCCCTTCTTCTATCATGGTACAAATATGCACATAGTAATTTAATCAAATTCAAACTTGCAAATAATCATATCAACAATACATAATGGATTATGATTATGCTACAATAGAATATGAGTAATGATATGCATGAAACCTTGATCCTATTTAACAATGCATTATATCCTATGATTATTCCATCATAAGTATATCAACTCACAATACAAATCGAATCTTTGTTTGCCAACAAATCTCTTACTTTTTATTTCCAAAATCTATTCTAGACTGCTATAGATCTACTTTTATTTGGATTGATATCTTCATCTCTTCCCATTCCCCTTTCATCCCTTATTTATACCATCTATTATGTCAAAGGATGTGTCTTTTATGAGGGGTATGTCTATTTCAATAGATGTCCCTTTGAAATCATTCGATTTCCTTTCCTTAATGAGTTTTGTCTTTATTCTTATTTAAATGCAACCTTCTAATAAATTGTAGCCTGGAGCCTTTTGTTAATACTAAAATATTGTTGTTTGTATATGCTCATTCCAATTGTTGGCTATTTATCATATAAATTGCTGCCTTCAAGACTGAGCACACTTCTCCCTATTTTGTTTGTATTCACAAATCAACATTCTTTAAGTCTTATTATGAGTATTATCAATCGTTGCCTTTGGTAGGATGTAAGTTGATTGATGTCTTAACTGGATCATATTGGATGAATCGCTTCATATTATAAAAAAAATAAAATGTTGCATTATAGTCTTCAAGTAAAATTGTTGCTGAGGTGTTAGTAATCATTGCATTATTAATTAGGGATCATTGCATTGGCATTTATTAATGTTTTGTGATTATTATTAATTTATTTAATTATTAGTTTGTGAATATTTATTATTGTAATAATTATAACTAATAATATTAACTATTCTATTTTGTAAAATAATTGTATTATAATTATAATAATATTTAAATTGCAAATATATATATATATATATAGTTATTTGTATTTTAATTTTTCATATTTTGGTGTTATAATTTCGGGGGCATGACAAAAAATTTGGTCAGTTATAATTGATAATGTTTGTTGACATCAATTGGTGCTATGTCCATAGTAGTAATTGGCTGACACAAAGAGGAAGACTCTATATGTTGCATGATAAAGTTCTATTTTTTTTATATATTGTCAAATACATATCTACATTTAGATTCATAACAACTTGTTTCAGAATTTCAAAAATTGTGGACATCTTGTGAATTGTGGACTGAGTTTCGTACTTGTCCAAATTCTATCAGCTTCTGAAGTTAAGCCTTTGTGTTGTTCCACTTAATTTGACAAAAACTGTTACAAAAGCCCTTGTGATTGGGATTCAATTTGCCCTTTGTCCTATTACACATTAGATAGTAAACCAATAAAAAACAAGAAATTGGAAATTAACATTATTTTTAAGATTTGTTGATTTTGTGCTATATTTGGGTCATGTAGTGTTAATCAACACATATCTTTGCCTATCAATTGAATGAGTGTTGTAGAAAACAATTGTTCCATTCGCAAGGGTTTATTGAATGATGCAAGGTTCTGGTTACTACTATGCGAGATAAACTCATTAATAGACTAAGACTGCGATGGTCTTCTTAAAACTCCATTACATGATAATTTCTGCTTGCACGCAGTTGAGCATCCCCTCACTATATATGACAAGGTTGGTCATGTACATTTTTGTCCACTGAATCTGCTTGTAGATGTTCGCATTTGTGTAGATTATCTACGTGCTTCGAAAATTCAGAGCTCCCTTCATATTGATTTCCCAATTCATCAAATTTTGATTCCAACTGATATCAAATCCTACAATAGTATCTTTCTACCTTAGAATTTCTGTGATACAAATCTTCGACGTACCCATTGCACACAAAGGTTCGACTCCTAGTAGTTGTTACACATCATTTGGTCTTTCCATCTTCAATCACGTAATATAAAAGGGGAAAAAAAGAGAGGATCTGATGTTGTAAGAAGAAAGTGACGTTAAATTTGGAGCAAAGAGAGGGGTACATATTAGTTATAACATATTAGTTGGTAGGGAGTTGCTAAAGCTTGCGTAGATTTACAGTCCGAAATATTGTACATGCATTCCCAGCTCCGTGGAATGCACTCCAAGCTCTCTGGATTGAATCTGTGCAATTCACGTTTGGCAATCTGCGTAGCCGTTAGAATAGAATAGCAAAGCACGTTTTTTATTTTGATTGCAGTGTGATGAGTAAGAAATGAAAACAAGAGTAATCTAACTACTGTTACTCTTTTTCTTTGTCTTTAATGGCCGTATAGCTGTATTTATAAAATTTTGTCATATTGGGAAGATTTTATGAAATAGGAAGATGGTCTGTATCATCAAAATTATATATATTTGAAAAATAATTATGAATAGATAATTATAAAAAAATATTATTTGATAGAGAAATTTGACTATTAAAGTTATGTTTTGTTCGTGGATTTGGATGTGGGTCTTGCATTCAACATAATTTCTTTTTTAATTGATGTTTTATGAGTATGTACCAATCTTTCAATTTGGCAATGGTTAATTATAGATTGCATGATTTGTAAAAATTCTCTAATTATGAACCATAAAACATTAACATGTTTCTAATTTATAAAATATTAACGTGTTTTATATTGCCCCCTTTTGTCATGCTAAAAAATGTTATTGTGTTTTACATTTACCATTATAATATTTCAAATTCTTCTAGCCAATTGCCACCCTCTTGTTTGTTAGTCGTATTGCTACATATTGAGGCCTCTCAAATTTTGCCATTAGTAAACCTTTTAAAGCCTTTTGTATTAACTAGTAAAAGGTGAGTGGACTACCACGGTTTTGGGTATGTTTCAAAATAATTTTAACTCTCGTTTTTGCTAGTGTTTCAAACTTCCCTTGAATTGTATTCTTATATTTCTCCATCACCATAGGTTTGTTTGATTATTCTTTGTTAATTTCACCACATCCTTCAAGCCTTTGAACTATTTTTTAATAAAATTTTGCTATGTTATGATGTACGGGGTTGATTAATTCCCCTATTTAAAATTTCCCATTAAGTGGTTTGTATGACCCTACTCAAAATTCCACTTTAATTTAACCACAAAAATCATTAATGATTGGTCCCCATCTCTTTGGGTAAATTATGATTATTATAGCTTTATATTAAAAAGTCTTGAGATTAGCATTTGAAACAATTATTTTCATCTTGAATTTTAATTATTTTCTTCTTGAAATATAAAGCTAATCTTTAGGGGTAAATACAAATCTTGAGATTATCATTTGACATAATTTTTTTCATCTTGAATATGTTGGAAAGCGTGCCTCAATCTTACTAACATGAAAATCCTACAAGGGAAAAGTCAGTGAGACTCTTTGAATGTCTTACCGACTAGCAGCTGTATTCTATTCATGTGAAGTGCTCAGGTCGCCGAGACTTTGGTTCTGTCTTGCCGACGGGAGTCATCGACAAGACATGTCGATCGCTATGAAGATTCCTAACTCTTTCCGCCCGGGGAGATCTCTTGCCGACAGCTTGGTGTCTAATGGTTATCAGGGAGACTCATGACGATAGAAGTCATCGGGGAGAGACATGAACATTCAGAATGACTCATCCTGACAGTGTATGTCTTGCTGACGGTTATTCACAAGGATGTTATCGGGGAGACTCTTGGCTGACAGGTTTGCGTTCGGTAAGAACTCTTGCCGATGGATGTGGTCTCGCCGACAGGCTGATGCATTCGATATAACCTCTTGGTGATAGTGTTGCTCTTGTCGATAGATTGGTCAGGGTAATGTGAACTGCCGGGTATGTCTTTGGTGTGATCTCCTGCTAATGACTATTGGTCTCGCCGACCGGTATGAACATTGGTATGACATAGAGGATCTATAGGACTCTTAGCGATGGCGGAACTCTTGCCGATAGATCTACACAAGCTGGATTTGTGTTTGGTATGACCTCTTGCCGATAGCGATAGTTTGGCCGATGCTTCTGCAGTGGATATTGATATGATGTCTTAGTGATAGAGTAAGTCTGGGTGACAGTTTTGAACTCGATATGACTCTTGCCGATGGTGGTGAATCTGGGCGATAGCGACAGTGGGGCATTGTGGCATCGGGGAGACACGGCCTAGTGTCTCACCGACATGTGACACAGTTTGAACACCTTGACCGAATGACTATCCTATGTGGTTTGTTTTCGACCAATCAGAGAAGCAGAATGTAGACCACTAGCAGTTGGACTGTTGCGACCATTCCTGTAGGAAGATCAACAGACCAGGAACGACATGGATATACTCTGTAATCAAAGATGATGATCGGTTCGGTGAAAAGTTCGGTGTGTGATTAGTGTGTATGAATTAAATTCAGAGAGCATTGTAACTAGGATGTTCAGTACAAGGTTGATCAAGGAAATGTTTGCTGTTGTAAATTGACATCAAAAAGTTAACTCAACTCGTATGTAATTTCCTTTATTGTAATGCAAAGAGACTTTTCTTGGTGTGGTGAGTTTTTCTCCCGTAAGGGTTTTCCCACATATATCTGGTGTTCATCTGTGTATGTTCATTTCTTTGTTTCTATTATTTCTTTCATGAGTATCTTAATTGAACTGTAATTGTAAAAAAATTAAAGTCACCTCTGCATTCTTCTCTGAGGTTTTGGCATTAGGAGAGTTTGTTCCACACCTAAGCTTTCCTTACAGAATATTATTTATTTTTTCTCCTAAAATATAAAACTAATCTATAAGGGTAAATACAAACCTTGAGATTATCATTTCAAATAATTATGTGTTGTGATTGAAATTATTCTAGTACACTTCTATGCAAAATATGGAATGTTGATCAAGGGACATATATTACCCACAATGCTCATTTAAAATTTAAATATATGGATTTATTTATTACCTTTTGTTACTTTCACCATATCCTTAGGCCATTGGGATGATTTTTAGAAAATTCTATTACAAATATGATGTAGGTGGTCAACAAGTTCAAATCTAGAAGTCACACAATTGTACATTTTATTAAATATTGAAAAGGTAAATGGAAAGACAATCCTCTTGTGGATATCATAACTAAGTTGGTGTAGTGCTTGACAATGTTCTAAATAACTACCTTTATACCTTTTTAGTGTTTGAGATTATCCTATGTATTGGATCTACCAAAGTGTGTGCCTCCTTTGATAACTAGATACAATTTCCATCTTGTGGAAAGCACAATTGTTAATGTTTGATTGGTGACCCATATTTTACCTAATAAGCTTATTCACCACATATTTTGTTGACAAAATGCTAGTTGGAGATAGGTGCACAATCATAAACACATCCTCCACTCTTCTTCAATAGTCTCTACTAATTCCCAATCTAAATGAGATACACTCATAACTCTAATCACAACTCCCAAAAGTTGCTTCAACTATATCTAGCCTAAACATAAATAGGCCCTAGTTTATTAATGATTAGTTAAGGAATATAATTGATTTGAACACACTACTAGTGGTTGAGAATATTTAACATATTTGAGTGTGTAGCATCGTAAATAGTCACCCTTGACAATTTCACATCATGTTTTGTCCCTCCTAAATTATTGAGCCTAATTTACCCTCTAATTTCCTAAATTATGCATTCTATAGCCTATTTTTACCATTTTCCAAGAAATTACAAGCATTGAACAAATACACTTATTTAATATCTTAGCCCTGACACCTAAAATCCTAGAAAATAGGGCCAGTATTGGGACACGCTTGGGCATTTGAGTCCCCATATTTTACTGGGATCCAAATTTGAGTATGTTGATGTCGGTATTTTGACATTTGAAATTCAAGTTACAAATGTCGACTATCAGGATTTGATTTTTGGGAAATTAGAATAAATGCATATAAATACCTAGTTATTGCATCATTTCAAATCTATCTAGGAAAACTTATGAACAAGAGCATTATCAAGCAAGTCAAGAGCATCATTTTAAATCTTTATTATAACAATTCAAGATTCGAACATCATGTTGAAAATATTATGTGGGTTTATGTATGCTCATGTTATCATCATTTGTGAAGGCTAACCCTTGTTGTAGGTCTCCAAGAAATTCAAGAAATCAAACAAGTAAGATCCAAGACCTTGAAGTACTTGATGTGTATGAATTCAATCCTTGAAGGAAGCCATTGAAGGGTGGTGAGTTGCAACACTTTATTGATTCATCATTCCTTTCTATCATTTATCTTTCCTATCATTGGAATTGCAATTGTGGAAGTGGAAACATTAACACGAGGTTTGACTAAGGCAAGCCCCTAAATGGCCCAACCCTTCCTCTCTCTTTGAATGTGAAAGCTTCAAGTTTGAAGAGGATTGAAGGAAGCTTAAAGATCATTTTTCCATTGTTGCATTCAAATCCCTACACCTTGTCAACTCACAAAACTCACCTACAAAATTATCTGACAAGTCTGTAAGCGAAAACAAGGACCTTAGATCTGACATCAGAGGACTACAAAAGTAGAGTAGGACACCCCTACAAGGACTCAAATACCCTTGGGTGACTTTGTCCTCATATTCTGACAAGTACCAAAATTTCAAGACAAGTACACAACACTTTTTCTCTCCTATATTTTCTTGAAAATCTCTATTTCAGTCTGTTAATTATCAAGATCTTACAATTTTTATATTAGGGTACATAGTCTAATTAGGTGAATCAAGGAAAATCAATTCCAATACCTTTCCAAGGATCAAAATGATCAGATCTAGGTTTGATTGACTTACCTTCATGGTTGAAAGTCAATCTAATCACCTTATTAATTTGCATCCTAATGTACCTTTAAAAAGGAGAAAAAACAATCTTAGGTACAGATATTATACTTAGGGTTCCCTTTTTCTATATTTTTGATTAAGGAACAAACAGGATTTGAAGGGATCCCAAAACCATAGACAGTAAGAAAGAGAAAGATAAGACATTAACAAAGCCCAAACAAAAAACAAAATGCTACCCGCAAAGAAGAAAACAATGGAACCCAAGGAAACACAATAAAAAACTGACAAAAAGCCACAAAAAAACCAACCACTAGGCCAAATTCCTGAGGATCTCCGTCGCTCCCTGCTCCAGTTTGTTCATGTTAATAGCAGACTTCTTGATTTCCTGAATATTCACAAGAGCCTGGTCTACCTTCCTTTTCAAGTTCACTATGGTCATGTTGCTAAGCCCCCCACCATCCAACTGGCTTTCCTCCTTGTCCACATCAACATACACAACCATCCTTACTTGATAAGCATTTTCCAGATTTTCTAGCATGGTATTCATGGTATTTGTAGTAGATTTTAAAATCTTATGGCTCATAACCAATACTTTGTGGAGAGAATCTTTGATAAATTCCTGAACTGCTCCTCCATTTCAGTCTGTTCCGCTTTTCTATGTTACATTTTTGGTGAACCTGACATTTTGACATCATAAACCTTCTGAAATATGAAGAAATTCAACCCTAGATCTAATTTTTGCATTGCATTATTTTGTATTTCTCATTTAGGGTTTCATTTTTGAATCATAAAAGACATAAAAATTCAAAAAATTGCATATCATATTGCATCATAGGTTGCAATAGGATTACTTTCAGTCATTTAGGTCAGATCTACATTCAAAATTACATTCACAATTGTCACTTTTTGTTCAAAAATTGTTACACATGTGCATTTGAGTTATATTGTCATAAATTGAGCAACTTATGGAAAATTATTCAATGTTACACATATTTGCACACAGACCCAAAATCCCTAAGAAGTTTTCAACATTCAAACTTTTAGTTTTTACCCCCCATGTCTAGGACTAGGATGCCCTTAGATGACTCTGTCCTGCTACTAGTAGGTCAATTTTTTTTTACGTGGATATCTGTCTTTGTGTTATAAATATGTTTCTACTTGCTGATTTGAAATCTTCAAAAAGGGTTATTGTATGTGAAAGAAAGGTGTCATTTTTCTTAATTTGTTGCAAATTTATGAAAAATTGTTACCCTTTACTGTTGGAAATTATCAGATTTGTAGGAGAATTATTTACATTTTTTGAAGCATTGCATAATTTGGGTAGAATAGTTTCATTTTTGTAAAAACTAAAAACCCTAGGTTGTTACAACACATTGCAAATTTAGAAACTCATAAAACATAAACATAACTAATTCTAAATCCGAGTTTGCAAGCTATCACACAGTTATTTTCTGTCACCGATGCCTCTAAAATTGAAATCTCAATAAAAACCTAGAAGGACATAGATGCCCTAGGGCATCCTGGTCCTCTAAAATCTACTTGAAATCTCTAGAATAGATTGATACTTGTTGTTAGTTTGTAAATCTACAATCTAGTTTCTAGATCTGTGCTTGCATCAAGTCTATAAATCTTTTTTTTAGTCCTAGTTAACCTTAACACATGTAAACATAAACAAAAAATGAAATTTAATGATTAATCTTGGGGAAAGCATAGTCATCTGATCATGTTAGATTTCTTTCCACAAGTGCATTATGTACCTACCAAGCCCTTTAGTTGTGATGACTTTTACATGTTAGAGGATTCCCTTGGGGACTTCATCTCACCTAGATCATCCACTAAGGCTTCTAACATTCCAATAAATATAATCATTGATACTCATGATAATCATGGTAGCTATTCTCATACTATCCATCCTAATTGTAAGAATATCTTAACACAAGAAAATGAAATTATTGACACATTTATTAATATCACTTTTCCTAATATTTATTCACCTCCCAACATCTTCCCTACTTGTGAGAACACTTTGGTGCAAGAGGATACCATCATGGATAACCATGACAATCACAGTTTTTCTTCTTTGGATACCTCACCTACTTGTAAATAAGATATCTTGGTGTTAGAAGATCCAATCATTGAGCGTCATGAGAATCTTGTTTGTTTCTCTCCCAATAATTCTCCTACTTGGGAAGATATTGTGGCGCAAGAGGATGAAATCATTGATACATTTATTTCAAAATAAATTAAGATGGATGGCATAGATGGAGATGCTAAGTTGACATTATATCCCCCCTCAATAGAAGGTCATCAATAAGTAGATAACTCAGTTGAGGTTATTGAAGGAGCACAAAGAATACTGAAAGCTAAACACCTATTACAAGGGAGATGCACAGCAAAAAAATGCTCAAAACATGGAGCTCAATATTGCTAATTGTAAAAAGAGTTAATTTACAAAGAAAGATATTACAACCTTATATAGGTAAAAAACCTAAAAAAGGAAACCCTAGGCTTGCACATAATAATTAATAAAATAATTAATTATTATGCACCTAAAGTTAGCTTAAGTGAACAAGAGATAAAAGGTAACTTAATTAATTAACCAGATTTAGCTTAATTAATCAAGTAAAACCAATTACTCTAACACCCCCCCTTAAGCTAGACTTAGGGAGAAGCTAAAACCTAGAAGAAGCTACTGAAAGCAAAGAACAATGGGTCCCGACAACAAGGCCAGATTAGGTACCCAAGTACAAGGAAATCTCTATGAAATGAAGAAAAAGGAGAAAACCCAATGGGAAAAACTCCTCTCCAAAAAGAGATAGAAGAACATGCTAAAAGAAACATGAAGGAAGGAAGGCCTCATGAAGACCCCCCAAGGACAACTTCCTTCACCCCAAGCATAGAGCGCAACTGAAGATAGTGCGGCGAGGAAAAAGGCTACGTGAAGATGTCAGCAACCTGCTCGGAAGTGGGAATATACTCCAAGATGAGAGAACCATCTTGAATCAACTATCTGATGAAATGCATATGAAGGTTAATGTGCTTCATCCGCTGATGCTCCACCGGATTGCGAGAAATGTGTATAGCACTCTGATTGTCAGACCAAAGAATAGTGGGAATATCAGGAGGAAAATAAAACTTAGTCATCAACTGTCGAAGCCATAATATCTCTTGAATAGCGAGCACAACAACTCAGTACTCAGCCTTTGTAGATTATAATGCATGAGTAGTCTGCTTCTTGCAAGACCATGTGATAGGACTAGAGCCAATTGAGAAAACAAAACCAGAAGTAGATTTTCGATCATTGACATCACCAGCCCAATCTGAGTCAGTGTAGCCAACAATGTGAGGATCCCCTGATGTGTAGTGAATGCCATAAGAAAGGGTGCCCTGAATGTACCTCAAGATACATTTGGCAACTTGCCAGTGACTCTCATGAGGATCATGGGAGAATCGAGAGACAAGGCCAACCGCAAAGGAAAGATCAGGACTAGTGTGAGTCAGGTATAACAAACTGCCAACCAACTACCTATAAAGTGTAGAATCTACTGAAGGAGTGGGGAAAGTAGTAGTCAAAACAACCCCTGACTGAAAAGGTGTGGGGGTAGGCTTGCAATCAAGCATGCCAAAGTGCTGAAGCATATCAAGAGCATACTTCTGCTGGTGAATGGATATCCCATCAGAGGACTGAATCACCTGAAGACTAAGAAAATAATGCAGAAGACCGACATCTGTCATCTCAAACTACTCCATCAAGGCTCACTGAGCATGCTGAATCATAGAGGATGAGCTACTTGTGATGAGGAGATCATCGACATATAGCACAAGAATCAGGATCTCACCCTCAAGATTCTGAATATAGATTGTAGGATTGGAATGACAGTGTGTAAAACCAGCAGAGAGCAAAAAAGAGTCCATCTTCTCATACCAAGCCCGAGGGGCCTATTTGAGACCATATAATGAATGCCGAAGTCTACAAACCAAAGAAGCATCCTAAACAAATCCATGAGGATGCTCCATATAGATCTCCTCCTGTAGGTCACCATGCAAGAACGCACTCTTCACATCCATATGATAAATGGACTAGACCCTAGAAGCATCAAGGGATAGTATGAAGCGAATAGAATTCATCTTGGCGACAGGGGAAAATGTCTCGGAGTAATCAATACCCTCAACCTGTGAGAAACCCTTCGCAACAAGACGTGCTTTGTACTTATCAATAGAACCATCAGCAACATACTTGGTGCAATACAACCATCTGCATCGAACCATCTTTCTGCCCTTAGGAAGAGGACAAAGATCCCAAGTACTATTCCTCATCAAAGAAGAATACTCCTCCTCCATAGCACTATCCCACTCAGGGTAACCTGTCACTGCGGAAAACTTCTGAGGATCCTCTGAAAGAGCATGACTCAAAAGACTAGAACCCGCAATATGAGAACGGGTGTGACGAGTGTCTGAAGGATCACCTGCCATAGATACTGCTGCCTCAACAGTAAAGCGAGCCCATTTGGGCATCTGAGGTGGAGCAAGTGGAGGTGGAGATGGGGGATCATCAACATCCTCATCAGAATCATCATCAACATAATCCTGAAGAGTTGCAGTGTGAGGAGTAGGTAGTGAAGTAGACACTGGAGACAGGGTATCCACTATGGGAAGGCGCTCATCAAACTGGACATCCTGTCAAAATAGGACCTCTCTGGAATCAGGATCAAATAACCTGTACGCCTTAACATCCTCACAGTAGCTGACAAAAATGAGGGGTCGACTCTTCCGCTCCATGGCTCTCCTCTGAGCATCAGGAATAAAGGCCCATGCCTCAGTACCAAATACTCGAAAGGATGAAACATCAGGCTTGTCATGAGACCAAGCCTCCTCAGGAGTCATATGTCGAATCACCTTGTGAGGCATATGATTTTGAATATAATTGGCACAATTAACTGCCTCAACCCAAAAGGATGGATCCATGGACTTGGACTGAATCATACAATTCGGCATCTCCCGTAAAGTCCTGTTCTTTCTCTCAGTGACACCATTCTGTTGGGGGGTGTAGGGAATAGTAAACTGATGCTGCAAACCATGCTCAATGCAAAAATCTCTAAAATCCTGATTCACATACTCCCCCCCATTATCTATATGTATTCGCCGAATAGAAAGGCCAGACTGCTTCTCTACAAATGTCTTGAAGATTCGAAAGGAATCAAAGACATCAGACTTGTACTTAAGAAAGTACACCCATGTGCGTCTAGAGAAGTCATCAATGAATGTGAGTACATACTTGGCCCCAAAAAAAGGAGTGGGAAATGACATGAGGTCACTATGAATCAACTCCAAGGGTGCCAAAGCACGAGTGGCGCTTCCCTTCGGAAAGGGATCCCTGTGATGATTTCCAAGCACACAACCATGACAAACACCATCGGTGTAGGAAATTGGGGGAAGACCAAGAACAAGTGCCTGAGTACTCATTTGCTGAAGATATCTATAATTGACATGGCCCAAACGCTCATGCCAAAGCTTACTCACAGAATCTGCATGTGCTATAAGAGATGAACCTGTACCCACAGAAGGCTCAAATCCATCAAATCTGTAAAGACGAGATGCAATACCAACATACCCAGTAGCCACAATCAAATCAGAGTCATGGAGGTCCCGAATAACCACATGATGTGGTGAGAACTCAACTGTCTTACCAGAGCCAGAATGGAAAATCTGATAAATAGACAAGAGGTTCATCGAGATGTCAGGAACAACCAGAACATCCTATAGAGTACCCCCATCCAAGGTGACAGAACCTAAACCCAAGATAGAAAGCTGTGTAGAGTCACCCATTGTAATCTGTGAAGTACCACAAGAGGAAAGAGAAGTGACCAACTGCTGAGTGTGAGTCATATGGTGAGAAGCACCAGAATCTAGCATCCAAGTGGACCCATAGGTCGATGCACGAGCAGTGAGAGCATGACCTTTCCCTGTGGAAGGAGAAGATGACTGAGGTGAGGAGATGTGATGCTGCTGCAGGGCTTCCTCTAAAGCCTCTAATCATTTCCAACACCTGGAAACTGGATGTCCTTCCTTACCACAAAAGGTGCAAGTGTCTCCTGATTTCTTCTTAGTCTTGGAGGAAGACTCACCAGACTTCGAAGATTTCCCCTGTTTCAGATTAAGTGGTGGTTTGGAATCAAACTTAGGAGGTGGTTTGGAGGAATGCTCACTGCCTGCATAATCTTTCTTGGGCTTCAGTTTTTGCTTCTGTTTCTCCTTAGATGACTGAGCAACCAATGCTTTGTTCTTTGATCCTGAGAGCATATCAATCTGAGAAAGGTGTGATTGCTTACGAGACAAATGCTCACAAAACACATCAAAGGTAGGCATGGTAAAATGAGTACCCAGACCATCCATGGTGGAGTAGAATGAAGAAGCAAATATCTGTTCAAAATGGACCACGAAGCTTCGAAAGGATCAAGTAAATGCACTCTGTGTCTGAATTATTCTTGCCACAACCCTATAAAATAGTGCGAATTGTTTTTAACTTGGTCAAAAAATCCTCAATAGTGGGAAATGATTCAGGTAATAGTGAAGTCAGCTCTGCCTCAATCTGTAATGCGCGTAACTCATTAATGGTCCCAAAAAGTGTCTCAAACTTCAACCAAATGGCGCGAGGAGTGAGCAAAGCATCAAGGTGAAATAGAAGGCTGTCTGAAACATGCAGAGATAGCAAACCGATAGCTTCATCCATCTTGTTCCTGTGTTGAAGAATCTTAAAAAGACACTGCAACTGAGGCTGGACCTCATCTAGACAAGACCACAACCCTCATGACCTGAGAAGCCTCGTCATGCGAGACTTCCAGGTGTGATAGTTGTGTGATGTGAGTAACTCAACTAAGGAGTCTGCCATGAAACCCTGCACCTATACCTGTACCTGCTTGTGTTTTTTATTATTATGTGATCTTTCAGAATAGATAGAAGATGCAGGAGGGTTTGATTGTTTTGAGAGTTTTTGTGTTCTGGATTTTTGATATAAATGACAGAAAGCGAGAAAAACACCCCCCACAAAAGAGAAACCCAAACCCTAGTACAAAAGAAGAACGAGGAAGCAATGCATAAGCAAAAAAGATTCAAACAAATTTGTGTGTACCTAAATAAAATAATGAGAACAAGGATCACATAGCTGAATAGAGCAGGTTGAGACCTTTCCAACGCCTATTCGTTTTTGTAAAACGGAGTCCGTTTGCACCTTTTATGGCCCCAAAAGTGTAGAAAGAAGACCCCACTTTGACTGAAAAAATATTGTCAAATAGAAAATCTGGTGAAAAATACTAGCACCATGACGTCCAGCACAGAATTATCTTTCCAATGGTATCTTGTTTGAAAAAAACGGAGACCGTATGCCCATTATATACCCGATTTTGTGAAGCCTCCTGAAAAAGAACAATTCGGCCTCCTTTAAGCCCGAGGGGCTAAAAAAATAAGCCCCTGGTCCGCTGAGCAACCAGGGGGTGGGTAGCAGGTCCGGTGAACTGGGAGCTCGGTGAGTCGGGTGAGCTCGGTGATGGCTGGAGCTCAGCACGAGCGACGGCTAGAGAGCTCGACAGTGACAGTGGTGGGAGCTCGAGCGGCCGGCAAAAGAGCAGCGGCGATTGCCGCGGTGAGGCCAGAAAAATGGGTGGCGGCCAGAGGTGGCCAACGAAACCAGGGGCACAGTCGGAAAGACCAGGGCGGCGTGGTCAGAAAGAGAACCAGGGTAGAGGCTAAAAAAACCAGGGCAGCGCGAGTGGCGGAAACTAGGGGCACGTCCGAAAAGACCAAGGCAGCACAGCCGGAAAGAGAACTAGGGCAAAGGCCGAAAGAACTAGGGCAGCGCGAGTGGTGAAAACCAGGGGCGTGGCCAGGCGCGACAAAACCAGGGTCGGCGGCGGAAAAAATAGGGCACCAACGGCCGGAAAAAAGGCGCAGCTTATGAGAGGAGTATTGCCGCTTGCAGTACTTGTAGGTCCGGCGGTACTGTGTACTGTGGGTGCAAACCTAGAAACAATTGCAATTTTTTTTTTTTAAGAACCCTTTGAAATTCGCCTGGTTTTTCTAAACCAGTTTCTAATGCAAAAACTCAAACATAAGAATAGGGAGCTTCAAACCTTTGCTCTGATACCATGAAGGAGCACAAAGAATACTGAAAGCTAAACACCTGTTACAAGGGAGATGCACAACAAAAAAATGCTCAAAACATGGAGCTCAATATTGCTAATTGTAAAAAGAGTTAATTTACAAAGAAAGATATTACAACCTTATATAGGTAAAAAACCTAAAAAAGGAAACCCTAGGCTTGCACATAATAATTAATAAAATAATTAATTATTATGCACCTAAAGTTAGCTTAAGTGAACAAGAGATAAAAGGTAACTTAATTAATTAACCATATATAGTTTAATTAATCAAGTAAAACCAATTACTCTAACAGTTATGAATGCACAAGTAACAATTAGATCACCTCTCATTATAGGACCTCCTAAACCCCTTAGCCATATCCTAAAATTTGCAAAACAACTCACTAGTACAAGCATGCATCACAATAGCTAAGTTATCATGCAATTGCTCACACATATAATATTCCTCAACATACTGGTAATGAGTATGATCTTGTTGAGCAACTTTGTGGTACCCCAACAAAAATATCCCTTTGGGACTTGATTCAAGCATCACCTACATAACATAGGATTCTCCAAGAGGCTTTGCAGAAGATGAATGTCCCACCTTTTGTTAGACCGAATGATGTAGTCACCTTATTTGATTGTATGCAAGTGACAAAGTTGGATATTACATTCCATCTATATGAATTACCCTCGCTTGAGATCCAAAGTAAAAATGAAGCCTTAATGATAAAATTTATCATTAATGAAACTAGAGTTAGGTATACTCTCATAGATAATGGAGTGGGTCTTAATGTTTGTACCATTGACCTCTTGGATAAAATTGGTGTGGAAAATAATATTATAGAACCTAATGATGTTAATATTTATGGCTTTGACAATGGTAATAAGAAATCATTATGAATGATCACACTGTCCATTGAGGTTGGACCTGTGGTTTTCCCTATCTCCATCCATATCATGCCAAGGCCTTTTCATACAACCTTCTCCTAGGTAGACCATGGATTCATGCTATGAAGGGAGTCTCATCTACTCTTCACCATGAGATTAATTATGAACATAATAACAAGATATATCCCAATGTCATGGATAGCTTGGATACACTATTTTGTGTGAGATGTTGTGATAGTGATAGTATATATCCTTTCTTTGAATATCTTGGTGTCACTTGATATTATTTTCAGATGGAAATGTGGGTGTGTGGACCTAGAGGATTTTCAGATTAGGAGATGGTTAAGCCATGATTTTTGGAGAGCATGGTATCATTGTTCAATGGGAGCTTTAGCAGTGACTGTGGATTCATCACTTGGTGATGGATGATCTTCTTTAGTGTTGTAGATGTTACTTGAAGGAGTTCTTATATCCTATTGTTGTAGAAGGGTTCTTTCACATTTGCATGGAAACTATTTGGTGATGATTATCTTCATGAGATTAGAGATGAGTGACATCCTTGAGCCATGGAGGACTCTTGAAGTCTTTGGTTGGGGTGTCGATAATTCTTGGATAGGTGATGTTGGTTTAGAGTATGTTGTTGATATGTCATGGTAGACTCTTGATGATGAACTAGAGTTTTGGTATATTACATTTCTCTTAAGACCATGGTTTCTTCACTTGGAGCATTTGATCTCCTTGGAGTAGATGGTAATCCTTTGTTGAGAGGATGAGTTCTAGTGTTGTGTCATGATGGATTTTGGATTAAACATTAGAGTGTTGGCATGATACTATTTAGACCATGATGTCATGATAGGTTCCTGACTATAGTTGGAACTTTGATAGTGATTTGGAAAGCTATCTATGTTTTGGGTACATTGATCATGTTCTTGAGAGCTTCATGAGAGTGTAGTGTTTATATTTGGAGCTTAGCATGGGTTAATCATTTTTTAGTGATCATGGATGCATGGTGACATAGGTGAGGCTATATTTCTCTTGATATGAGAGAATATGTTGAGATGGGTACTCTTGATGAGATCGTAGAAGGAAGTCTGAGGAGATTTTTACCTAGAAATAGATGTGAGTTCATGATAGACCTAAGTGGAGATTGCTCTTAAATGATTCATGATTACTTGGATATCTTGGAGGAGCATTCTCATTCCACACTCTTGGTATACTTGGTAGTTTTTCACTTGAGAGGCATAGCCCATTGGTCCTCTTAGGTGTTATGCTTATCTTTCATAGATATGGATCTTGAGCTATAGCCAGATGGTTTTGGAGGATTTATTATGAAATATGTTCAACATGTTTATATCCTTAAGAATATGAGTTGACATTTTGATGTCATTTATGAGGAGTTTAGGAGATGGTAGTGGGTTGATTTCTTGATAGAGGAAATGGAATTAGTTGGCCTTCTCTTGAGAAGCTTACATCCATATGATTACATGATGCATATGTTGTGTTTGATCTTGAAGATTGAACATTATGAGTTTTGTTGAGGATTTTATTTTTGGGGTTATGGAGGAGATAGTACTTGAAACAACTGAGCATTTAGAGTTGTATGTAGTAGGAAATTCTACATGTGTATGATGTGTAGAGTTTCTCTCTTTGGTTTTAGTTTTCTTCTTGGATGTTTAGATTCACATGATGTTGGATTTGAGATCATGTGGAGCTATGGTGATTACTGGTTTGTGATCATGTGTTGTCACTTGGTTTTGGGTGATGACATAGAGGTTCCTTTATCTCTGTCTTTTTGTTAGATGTGGAGAACATAGAAGAGCTTTGAAGATTTAATATGGAAGAGATTGGGAAACCTATGATGAGAGAGGTATTTTCAGTGGATGGTTGTAGGCTATGCATGCCATTATGGATGGTTCTTGTTATTGCATGAATACATCCTCTTTGTGGTGCTATTGGTAGACTCGGTATGCCATGATGTCTTTTCAGACTATACATTACCCATGCAGCTGGAGTTCCAAGATGTGTCTGTCTTCATCAACTATTGTGGGATAGGGAGCTTGTGATTGTGATTGGTGGGTTGGATATTTTCTTGGTATGAGTTTTTTGATGTTGTGGTTACCTTTGAGGTATGGTAGATTGGATGGATTAACATTTTCTATGAGTGCTATTTTTAGTCTTTTGGATTTATCAGTTGGATGAGGGCAACTTGTTTTGGTTGTTATTCTAGCTGATGATTTATCTTGTTCTTGGAGAAGTTTGGACTTTAGAGTCATGTTTTGGTTACGGGCTTGAATTTGGTTGAGATTCTATTTAGCTCATGAGCATAGTGGAGATGTGGTAGTATCTTGTAACATTTTCTATCGGTTAGATTTGATGCTTGTGTTCTTTAGACTAGTGCATATACACCATGGCTTGTACCTTTCCTTTGGAGGATGGAAATAAATATTGCATAAGATGGTGGACATCTTGGATGTTGTTATAGGTATCTTGATTAGAGCATGAGGGAAGTTTTCAAAATTTATGTGATTGCATATATGGTTGTGATGATGTGTTTTCATCAGTTGACTCTTAGCAAGTAAATCTTGTTGATTCCATGGAATCTTGGAAGGTCTTTGAAAAGTAGGAGAATGTTGGGATTAAGGTGTCTCAACATTTGAGTCCTAGCATTAATTTTTGGATAAATAATTGTACAAATATTGATATATCCTAAGTTTCCAACTATAATAGTTTTCATAACAATTTGTGGGACCCATCAGGGAGAGTTATATCCTAAATACAAGGTGTGAAGCTCAATGGAGTGCCACTTGTCACCCAAGTGCTTATTTGAAGCATTAATATTTGTGCATACTTCATGGAGGTATGCCATAGTGCCTCTTGCCACTTGGGCACTCATTTGGAGAGAGGAGTTTGTAAAAAATTCTAAGATTTGCATGGTGGTGACATGTGTCAAGGCATGTTGAGTTAATTATAGCATGTACCTATTTTTGAAGAAGTTGGTTCCCACTTTAAAAAATCAAGGTTGGAAGTTACTATTTGTAATTAGATTTGTCTAATTATGGAGTTTCTATTCCTAGTTGAGTCAAACTTGGAATGTGGACACCTTAATTTTTGACATGTGCTTTTTTGCATGTGCATGTTGCATGCTTTTGCATGTAGTTCCTTTCTTGTTGCATGTTTATGCATGTGCATGGGTTTGAGGAAACTTCTATCCTGGGCACTGTAGACTCTATATATACAGGTGTTTTTCTAGAGGAGTCATGTGAGAAGAGTTATTCATAGTGGTTATGCTACCAAATTTTTGCTAGAAATGGAACAAGATGTAAATCTCCTGTAATGGCCTTAAGCCTGAAGAATGTATTTTAACTGCATTTGTTATTGAATAATATATTGGCTATGTGGTTTTGGAGTGTGGTATTTTTTTACCTGAAAGGGTTTTCCCACAAAATCTATGTATTCTTTCTCTTTTTTCTTATTCTTCTTGTTTTCTTTTATGTGCATATAATGCCGTTGAAACTACTTGATCTAAAAAGATCTAAAACTTAAATTTTGCAACCTCTTTCCTTTAGAATTAATAGTGGGAAAATAACTATGCCGGTTTCCTCTTTAAGGCATAGTAGTATATGTTTTTGAGGTTCCTAAATTGAATGAATGTAGCCAAAGGCATATAGTGATCCTAGATGGAGTTCTGGGATGCCCACTTTTTCCCTTCAAAGATTACACAAGAAAATGTTTATAATTAGCATATCGTTAATCCATGAAAATGAGATGTATATATAGGAGAGAGGGTAGAAACCACCACCAAAAATAGTGGAGAAGACTAGGACATTGAATCCTACTAACTGAGATTGGTGTTGAGTTAACTTCTAGAAGAATTATAGGAGGTGGCAAGCTAACTCCCACTAACTAGGACAACTAATTAGGCTTAACACCATGTGGAATTATCCATGTGATGCATGAGATACTTATGTACACTAAAAAATATCTCCTAATCAAATATGCCTTATGATGTGTCATAATACACATCATAGGTTGGTTAATAGGTGTAACTCCCCTTCACAATTCTTTTATGCATTCAACCATATTTTAAATTTCCTACACAAAATTTCAAGGGCCATAAATTTTGATTTGGTTGATTGATTGGGCCCCCTTTTTAAAAACTAAATGAATTGAAGAGATCTATGCAATGGGTCATGTTGTCACATAAAACTACACTCTACTAAACAAGGAGTTCAGTGTTCTAATGACACAATGGAAACAACCTCAAGGTGTGACCTTGCATGGATGAGGTTGAGTCTCTAGAGAAGGATGCCTTCCTCTTCTAATCTAAGTGCAAATGTCTTGGTCTAATCCAGTACATCAAAACCCTATCACTACTCTACTCTAGCAGCTCATAGGGAAAAGAGATAGAAAGATAACATGAAATGGAATGAAAGTGATACACCAAGATATAATTTATTTCTTCTTTGCTTTAGATTGCTCAATACATTAAAAAATCAACTAAAACACACATTTAGACATGAAGGTAAGAATTTTTACTCAAATATGTAAGAAATAGTTGTGGCCATAGATATATTTTATTAATATAAGGCATAAATCTAGAATGGTAGAATGTAGAATACAGTGTCTGCAAAAGAAAACTATGAGAGGAGCCTAAAAGAAGAACCCATAGAAAGAATACAAGTGTTGCTTTTATAGGCCAAGCATAACTTGGATGAATATAAATCAAACCCTAACCCAACAAGGGTTAGCAATCAAGGAGATCTGCTGAAAGAAAGATTTGTTCATGAAATCCATGCTAGAAAGAGAGCCTAGAGAAAACCTGACCTACACACCATACCCTTTCCAATATTTTCTTGAAAGTTCATCCAAATCCCCCCATAAAATTAGGGATATGGGCATAAATCCATTAGAATGGACAAAGCAACAACAATAAATGAGTATGGGTGCCACAAAATATACTTGTAGGAGTTAGAGAATGTATTAAATATTGTCCTTGAAGCCCAAAAGTTGAAACAAGTAGCTAAGGAAGTGGTTTGGGCATTAATGGCATCGCTTAGAAAAAAAATGTCAAAGTCCATGGAAAGGTTAGAGCATCGGGCCCAAAAAGAAACCTTTGCATCATTAAATGGTCCATAGGCTCAAAAATCAGCACCCTGTCAGACATTAGAGGTCTCGGGAATACTACATACCTCATACCACATATTGTACTGGCATTAGTGTCGAGCTTCAGAGATTAGGCATACCGCTTACCACTTACTGAAGATAAGGAAAAGCAGTAAGATGTAATATAAAAGTTTGACATTTGAAAGTTCGAAAAAAGGAATTAGATGGATCTGGAAGAAAGGGAATCCTAGGAGAGAAGATTAAAACCTTTGAGAAGAAAATGGGGCTTAAAGAAGAAGGCAGGAGGGAAGAGAGATTTTCGGGAGTTAGGCATCAGGTGGATGTCTTATGGCTTATTGCTTACCAAGAAATGGTAAATGGTAAAGGGGAAGACCAATCCTTGATGCTCAAAAAATAAATATAGTTGTTTTTCCAAAAGCACATCAGGAGTTGGGGGAAGGTCTTTTAACAAAGGTAAGAAGTAAAGGAGATGGTTGATCCCTTAACTCCGAAAAGAAAACACTTGGTTGCTTTTCCAAAGAACATGTTAGGGGTCTTGGGTCAGATGGAGGGCTTACCTCTTACTATAAAAAATGGTAAGAGGTAAAGGGTAAGACTAGAGTTTGACCCCCGAAAGATCAACACTTAGTTGATTTTTCAAAAAAGGATAGGTGGTAGAGGGAAAGGGTTAAGCCTGATGGGAGAAACCCAAAATAACAAAAAGAGAAATGGAAGGAAAGGGAGAAGGAGATTGGGGGCGATAGAAGAGGGATGCAAGGAAGCAAGCAAGCGATAGCCCAAAGGTATGAAATCACAACACTTAGTCACTTTTAGGAACCTTCAAGGAGAATTCATGCAAGATGGCCCATGTAGGATCTCTTAGACCGGTTATCAATGATGGATCATCAAAGGGTGGCATGAAATGTCAATAGGTCATAGACAATGTTGAGAAATTAAGAATTTTTATTTTGGCCAAAACTAAGCCTATAGCCCAAAAAATATTTTTTTTCCATTTTATACCCAAAAATTGCACCTACTATAATATTAACATTAGGAGTAATATTGATACACCTTTCCCAACATGGATTATAATTCCTAGGATGATTGGAAAATCCCATAAAACATATTTCTCCAATTTAGTAGGTTGGTTGGGTAGAATCATAGCCTAATAATTTAAATTATTATTATTTAACTCCATGCATTATATGTTGGCTAGGTGAGGCTACATAGGCTTGGATATTAAATTAATTTGTGTGTGGATAGTTAGAATAGGTAACACAACATTTTTCCATGCCATGTTCGCGTTATGTAATTCTTTCCATTGTATTATGTTGAAGAGGCGTAGGCATTCATTTACCTTACACATTATTGTCAATACATGTATGAGAATAAGGAAAATACATTTCTCTATACTTCCTTAATACTAATTCTAGTGTCAAATTTATAAATACCCCTAATGGTTGTAATTTTAAACTATGAAATACTATTTTCTCTTAACAATATGCAACATGTAGTTCAAAAAAATTGAGTTAAATAGGCTGATAAAATCAATCCAATAGGAATCAAAATATTGTTAATAAATTGATCATATTAGAACAGTTTACTTAGACTTAAATATGTTATTTGTTGAGGAAAAATCTAGTACGAGGTTGCTATGAACTGAGGTTGATAATATACTAGGTTTCTTTGTATTGAGCAATGTTTTTATGTTTAGAGATTATAAGGAAGTTTTAACTTGTAGGCAAGATTTATACAATGGTGGCCATGAATACATTTATGAATATCTATAACTCCTTATGGTAGCCATAAATGAATCCATGGTCAACATTAAAACTTGTAACTATATTATGTTGAAATAAATGTATCCATGGATAGCTACTTGTATATCATGTTGGTTTATCTACAAATACAAACAAAGGGGGGCTAGACATCTACTACACATGGAAATAATAGGTAGAACCCTTAAAAAAATAAATTCTTGCCACAAATCAATGAATTTGGTAGAATATCTAGAAGTTTAACTATTATTTAATTTTTGAATGATAAATTAACTAAAATAATTAATTGATTTAACCATAAAAATTAAGTAGTAATGATGTTTAAACATGATATTTTTATGTTTCATAACCTTAGTGGTTGAGTCAGAGTTAGTATTTTCATAATAATGATCAATCTCAGATGACTATGTTTTATAAAATGGCATGCATTGGAAAGGGTGCTAAATGGTTTTCAGATTAAACCTATGTAAAATATTAAAATGTGATTTGGCCAAAGTTATTAAAAAAAATAGTTTACCTTAATTTCCCTACAAATTTTCCCATAACACCCCAAATTTCTTAGCCAATTATGTTCAAGAAAAATAATTTTTACAATTTTTAAAGTTAAATATTTAACATGTTCACTTTAAAAAAATTAAATTATATTTGAAGAGCATAAAATTCTAATTTTTAATTGGTTCAAACCAACTTATTAATAATTAGAGTGATGGATTGTTTGAATTAATTTGAGTCGTTTGATGAGTAAAAGGGCATTTGCATAGATATTTGTTGCTTGTGAGTATTAAATAGGTTGCATATGTCATTGCATCATGATTATATAGATTTTTAGGCATGTTAGACATGGATTGCTAAACTCCTTATAATGGGTCAATCTCCTCTAATGCAGTAGCATAGGGAAGACTACGACTTCATGGTAGGGCATAATTCATTCCAATGACTCTCTCTCTTCTTAGATTACAAAGAGGAGAAACAAAAATATATTTTATTATGAAAAATGTTATTTACCCAAGTGTTAATGTATATATCCTTTGATGTACAAAATTTTGAGAAAAGTATGTGATTCAGTGTTATCCTTTGATGTACAAATTTTGAGAAAAGTATGTGATTCTCATTCTATTGATTTTACTTATCGACCATAATATTTTTATCTTTGGTATTGTTGTGAAAGAGCATGTTTACTACGATTAATATTGATATCTTATGTTTTGATTTGTTATTTGTATGACGAATAATGGAATAATACATGTTGTATACAAAAATTTGGTATCATTCTTGATGATGTAATGAATTGTTCTCATAATTAATATGTTTATTGTGGAATATATATATATGTTGTTGCATGTGGTATTAGAGCTCTAGGTTAAAAGACACTAGGCCTTAAGTCTACTTCACTTGCTTTTATTCTAACCTCCAAAAATATAAATGACTTGGAAGATCCAAGTATGAACAAGAATTAAGATTTAATCAACTATTATGAGAAACCTATATATATGTTACACACTTGATTGTATAAATGCTATGATAAAAAATTGTAGATGTTGTTACACTAGAAACAATGTTTTAATAATAGGACGACAATCCAATTTTAGCATAATATCATCACACATTACAAAAAAATGTTGAGGCAAAACTACATGATTATGAAGTATTAATGAATCCCATTAATTAAAACTTGTCAACATTTGAGAAATGAATTTAAACGTCTCAATAGATTTATTTGATACAAATGATCAAGTCATTTTTTGAACAATAAAAAGGTGCTTAAATTACTAAATATTCTAATATCATTTGTGTTATAGTTAACACACAATGCAAATCAAACATTGATAATAGAGACAAACAAATTTTTCTGGAAGCCTTGCTATGCAGAGGCTAAAGAGTAATGCTAATAAATAATTTTTCAATTCAAATTAATATTTTCAATGGATTACTTGGAGAAGCCAAAGATATTGTTTACACAATCAAGGATCTAATTAAAATAGATATACATATGTATGTTATAATATTTTAAAAATATAGAGGTCCAATATGTTGAAAATGGAGGTAATTATTTAGCTTAATTACTTTGTAAAACTATGAGATTGCTGATATAATTAAGTATTCTTCATTACAATTTCTTTGTATGTGATTATCTGTTTAGATTCATTTTACCATTTGTAGAAGTAGATAGAATATTGTAGAAGAATAAGATTAGAAGATAGAAGTTACACAACATATACCGTGGAGAAACTAGATTTCGTGAAAAAACTCCACCAACATAATCAATAGTGCTTGTATTATTTAACCTTATAACAATATTACAATAATTCTTTATCAATCCTTGCTTGATATTCTTCTTTTGCCTTCAACAATTCTTCTTCACAACCTACAATAAACTCTGATAGAACTCTCTTCAACTTGCTGCAATTTATAGACAATAATGAGCCTTGTAAACTCCAAAGTGATAGGGAGGGGGTTGGAGGAATCAATCACTGATTCCTGCTCTAGGCCTTGCTTGCAAGACCTCCTTGGTGTTTTGCTGCACCAACTTAACCTATAGGACCCTACTCTTGACAAGGTACCCCTGGTTCTCCTAGCCAACCCCACTTCCTTCACAACTCAAAACTACCAAGTCAATCTTGGTGCAATGCTTCAACTCTTCCTTAGCCCTTAATTTACCCTAAAGGCTAACCTATCCTCAAAACTCAATTAGTTCTTGCAAGGGTGTAGAGATGTTTTCAATAGCTTCAAACCATCCTCCTAGGGTTCTTGAAGGTTCACCAAACTCCATCTTCTCATTGCTTTCACCAAACCCTCATCTAGGGTTAAAAAGGCTACTAGCCCTTGAGCCCCAATTAGGTCTCCATCTCCGAGAAAGTTGGTCTTTGCTCAAGACTTTTCCAAGAACACCTCATTCTTTCTTTAAGGTTCTTGGTTCAAATGAACACCTCTCAAGGATTTTTGAGGTCTTGGGCCTTTATCAGCTGTACAAAGCCTCCACTTGAACATGGGCATAAACTAGGGTTTTTAAGCCATTTTCTGGTTGCCTTCAATTTGTCAAATCTTTCACCAACCAAATGAGTTAATGGAGCCTCCTCCTATTTACCAAACCTTGGTAGGACCTCCACCTGCATTTGCAAAAAGGAAATTCAACAAGAATCAATTACCCCTGCAAGTTATGTGCCCTGTACTTCTTGTCTTCCCTAGCCGGACTCTTCTTGGCTCGCCTAGGGCAAGACTTTACCAATAGCTCCTGAACTCGCACAAACCCTAAAACCTACCATATGTACACACATGGAGTATAGTCACTATTCCCAAAGGGTCATACAATTTGTACGGTGGGAAAGTGAACTAAATCTCCATTTTCTCAAAACTGCCTAGTTCAGACCAGCAACAGGGTTAAAATGAACTATTTACAAACAACGATTGAAATCGAATAAAAAAAACTAAAATATGGCACACTAAGCTGGAGAAAACACTAAAATACATCCTCCATAAAACACAGTAGCAACTTAAATCCATTAAAGCTCTTCTTTGAAGCAAAAATCAGTAATAACAGACAAAACACTGTTTTTCTTTCAATTCACAAAATTTTCCACAATACCAATGCTTCCCACCCCTGCTCTCAGGTCGAGGCCCACCTTATATAGGGTTCCTCAATCAGTTATACTTTCTTGGTCAGACATGTAAGTTAGCAAGTGGCAAAGTTGTAAAATGCACTGTGTTATTCAACTTTTGCCAAATTCTAGAAAACTAAGTAATATGAGATTCTAAACTCATCCATCTTGTCACAACTTCTAACCTAGAGATCAAACACATCCATAAGCTATCTTCTCTACTCAATGGTCAACATGACCATCATGATAAACATCAAAAACAAAAAAAATGCATCCTAGACTTCCTAATTGCCTAGTGTTTCCTAGGTGCTCTTGCACCATTCTCCCCCTCTCTGCACAAACACTAAGAAATGTGGGGAGAGATCAGGGAAACATCAATGCCCTACTTCTTAAACTGAGCTTCATCTACCCATGTAGCCTCAGATTCATGTTTGTTCTTCCATTTGATAAGATGCTCCATGTACACCTTATGCCTTGTAGATTTCTTCACTCTTGACTCCAAGATCCTTTCTGCCTGAAGCTTGTCTTAAGTAGGTAAGGCTATATTGCTTACATCCTTGAAGATATCCCTGCTACTCTGATCCATTTCATTGACTGGTCCCTTATATCTGATTAGATCAGCTACATTGAACACTGGTGAAATCCCTAAATCTATAGGTAACTCCACCTTGTATGCATTTTCCCCATAGTTGGCTAACACCTTGCATGGTCCCACTCTTTTCATCTGCAATTTGGTTGATGTACCCTTCTGCAACCTAGATTTGTTGAGGTGTACCATAACATAGTCTCCTACTACAAATTGCAAATCTTTTCTTGTCAAATCTACCTTATCCTTCAACTTTTGTGTAGCAACGGTGACTGTCTTCTTTACCTGCTCCTGAATCTCCTTCATGGTCTGAGTGAAATCCTCTGCATGTCCACTTCTATGCTCCATAGCTCCTAGATCTCTGAGCTCACATATTCCTCTTGGGTGCATCCCATACACTATTTCAAAAGTACTCTTCCCTATAGTTCTGTTCACATTGTCATTGTATGCATACTCAGCCTGTGATATGACCAAGTCCCATGTCTATCCATACTCCTTGGTTAGGCATTTGAGTAGGTTACCTAACACTCTATTAACCACCTCTATTTTCCCATCGGTCTGAGGATGGTAAGCTGATCCAAAGGACAGGTTGGTACCTAATCTGCTCCATAGAGTCTTCCAAAAATGACTCATGAATTTCACATCCCTGTTCGATACAATGCTCAAAGGCAATCCATGGATCCTTACAATTTCCTTGAAGAAAAGGTGAGCAATGTGGCTAGCATCATGTGTGGTCTTGCAAGGGATAAAGTGACTCATCAAGTGCTGAATCTATCTACCACCACATAGACACTATCAAACCTTGTCTTAGTCTTAGGGAGTCCTACAACAAAATCTATGCTAACACACTCCCATGGTCTGTTGGGAATGGGTAGTGGTTGATACAAATCTGCATTACTAGCTCCCCCTTTTGCTTTCATACAAACTACACACTACTCCACACATCTCCTGACATCCCTTGGCAACTTGGGCCAATAGTAAAACCTTTGCACTAGTTCCATTGTCTTGTTGATACCGAAATGACCACTAAGACTACCATTGTGCTTCTCTTGGATAAGATTCTCTCTCATAGAACCTTTTGGAACACACAACTGATTTCCCTTGAATAAAAATCCATTTTGTAATGTATACTCTGAGTATTGGCTATGAAAATGATTCTTAAAGTCAGAACATACCTTGTAAGCCTCCGAGAAGTCTTCATCTTCCCCATAGAGATCCTTGAAACTCTCTATCCCAATGCTCTTGATCTGTACCTCTTGAACTGCCAGTAATCTTCTACTTAGTGCATCTGCCACCTTATTCAACTGTCCCTTCTTGTGCTTGATGGTGAAAGTGAAAGCTTGAAGATACTTCATCCACTTCAGATGTCTATTGCTCAATTTCTCCTGTGTGTTGATGTAGCTAAGTGCCTGATTATCAGTAAACACTACAAAACTTTGGGTAGGAGATAATGCCTCCACTTCCTAAGTGACTGTACTAAAGCATATAGTTCTAGGTCATTGGTAGAATACTTTTGCTTAGCTTCATTGAGCTTTTCACTAAAGAAAGCTACTGGCCTTCCTTCTTGGCTTAGCACTCCTCCTACTGCAACTCCACTAGCATCACATTCCACAGTAAACAACTTGTCAAAACTAGGTAATAAAAGAATAGGTTGAGTTGCCACTTCCTGTTTTAGTTTCTCAAAACCCTTCTCAGCTTCTTGAGTCCACTTAAACTTAGTCTTTAAGCCACCTTTGATAGTATCTAGGACTTGTGCACATATGCCACTAAAGTTTCTTATAAACTTCCTATAAAACTGAGCTAATCCATGAAAACTTCTTACCTCTGTCCCTGTGGTTGGTGTAGGCCAGTTTAGGATAGCTTCCACCTTGCTTGGATCCATTTTCAATGATCCTTGGGATACTACAAACCCCAAATACACAAGCTCTTGTTTAAATAACTCACACTTCTCTAGGTTGATGGCCAACTTCTCCTCTTGCAATTTTCTAAGAACCAACTCCACATGCTTTAGGTGTTCCTCTGCTATCTTGTTGAAGATGAGTATATCATCAAGATATACCACCACAAATGTACTTGTGAAATCCTTAAGCACCTCATTCATGAGCCTCATGAATGTGCTAGGGGCATTAGAGAGGCCAAATGGCATAACTCTTCACTCATACAACCCATCATTTGTCTTAAAGGCTGTTTTCCACTCATCTCCATCCTTGATTCTGATCTGGTGGTATCCACTCTTGAGATCTAATTTGGTGAAATACTGAGCTCCTCCAAGACAATCCATCAAGTCCTCAATTCTAGGAATAGGGAACCTATACCTGATTGTGATTCTATTTATTGCCCTAGAATCAATGCATAATCTCCACTTTCCTCCTTTCTTGGTTGCTAAGACCACTGGTACTGCACATGGGCTGATGCTCTTCCTAATCAATCCTTGATCCAATAACTCCTACACTTGTCTAGCTACCTCTAGGTTTTGATCCGGGGTAAGCTTGTAGGCTGCTTTGTTTGGAAATGAAGCCCCTGGTATGAAGTCAATCTGATGACTAATGGCTCTCTTTGGGGGTAAAGTTGCAGGTGTTCCATCATTGACTATGTCCTTATACTTCACAAGTAACTTCTGGACTACTTCTGGTATGACTGTTTTCTCAGTATGATCTTTCTCCTTAGTCTGCATCATAACCACATATCCTTCACCTCCTTGATGTAGGTTGTTAAGGAACTCTTTACCATTGCTTAACAAGACACTAGGTGTCTTTGACTGTCCTTCTTCCTCATCTGACAGTGGCTGCAACTTAAATGTCTTCCCATCCTTCTTGAAAGAAATGGTGTTCTCTTTCCCATCATACATGGCACTTCTGTCATACTGCCATGGTTTTCCCAATAGAAGATGGCATCCATCCATGGGTAACACATCACAAATCAACTTATCCTTGTACCCTCCAATGGAAAACTCCACTGTTACTTGATCATTAACAAGAACACTCTGCCCTTTGTTCAACCATGTTACTTTGTAGGGGTTAGTGTGGGGTACCTTCTCCAATTTCAGTTTCTTTACTGCCTCTTCTAAGATGATGTTATCTGTTGAACCTGAATCCACAATAACCTTACACACCTTACCAAGTATTTTGCATCTCACTCTAAATAAAGCTCTTCTTTGTTTTGGCTCTTCCTTGACTGGTTGTCTGATCAAAACTCTCCTAAACATTAGATTCTCCCCCATTTCTGATTCTATGTGAGTGACCTCTGGTGATTTAGTACTCAAGGTGTCCTCTTGAGCATATGCCACTCTCTTCTCAGTGCTTGATGAAGATTCTTTCTCCGGGCACCTATAAGATGGATGTCCTACTTGACCACAGTTGTAACACTTCATAGTGGCAAAGTATGAGCTACTTCTGCCTACTTCTCTTCCTCTATTTGAACCTCCTTGAGGTCCTCTACCTCTTCCATAACCTCCTCTAGAAGTTGTTTCACTTCCATGCTCAGTAAGTTTTGACTCTCCCTGATTTCTTTGCTCAGTCCCTCTACCTTGGTATCCACCTCTATGTCCTCTTTGATCTCTGCCTTTGCCTCTACTCTTAGAAGCCTGATCTTGTTTCCTCTTGCTTCTTTCCTCTATCTTTATAGCCAATTGGTAACATTGGTGTACTATCTTGGGACTTAGAAGAATCATCTCCTCTTGAATGTTCCACTTCAAGTCGTTAAGATACCTAGCCACCTTGAGACTTTCATCCTCTGAAACATTAGACCTCATGCAAAGTTTTTAAAACTCCTCGGTATAAGAGTTCACATCTTGGTCTCTTTGCCTCAAGCTCTGTCTTTTCTTGTGTAACCGAATTTCATAATCATTTGGCATGTATGCTTCTTTCAATTTGGCAACCATTCCCTTCCAAGTAGAGATAGGCTGCTTGCCTTCCTTTTCCCTCTTTGTCTGAATGAACTTCCACCATTTCAAGGCAAAACCTCTCAATCTTAATTTGGCCACCTTTACCTTTTGTGCTTCAGTGACTCCATCACATTCAAAATGGTTTTCCATTCCCTCTATCCAATCCATGACTAGTTCAGCTTCCATTTTCCCACTAAACAGTGGTATGCCTTCAAGTAATTTTCCACTCAAAGCCTTCAATGCCTTCAGGAAAGGCTTTTCTTTCAAAACAGGGTCAGGTTCAGGGATCTTATCTTCTTCTGCAACCTCTTCTTTCTTTGGTACCCTTCCTTCAAACTGCACATCATTCAATGCTTGCTCGAGTTGGTCTATTCTTTCCCTCAATAGCCTATTGTCTTCCTCCTGTCCTTTGACCATCTTGGCCAATTCTGCATTTGTCACCATGATGGTAGAATCACTAAACTCAACCTCTGACATATATTATTCTATCCCAAATCTTTTGCTGGCTCTGATACCAATCTGATAGGGAGGGGGTTGGAGGAATCAATCACTGATTCCTGCTCTAGGCCTTGCTTGCAAGACCTCCTTGGTGTTTTGCTGCACCACCTTAACCTATAGGACCCTACTCTTGACTAGGTACCCCTGGTTCTCCTGGCCAACCCCACTTCCTTCACAACTCAAAACTACCAAGTAATTCTTGGTGCAATGCTTCAACTCTTCCTTAGCCCTTAATCTACCCTAAAGGCTAACCTATCCTCAACACTCAATTAGTTCTTGCAAGGGTGTAGAGATGTTTTCAATTGCTTCAAACCATCCTCCTAGGGTTCTTGAAGGTTCACCAAACTCCATCTTCTCATCGCTTTCACCAAACCCTCATCCAGGTTTAAAAAGGCTACTAGCCCTTGAGCCCCAATTAGGTCTCCATCTTCGAGAAAGTTGGTCTTTGCTCAAGAATTTTCCAAGAACACCTCATTCTTTCTTTGAGGTTCTTGGTTCAAATGAACACCTCTCAAGGATTTTTGAGGTCTTGGGCCTTTATAAGCCGTACAAAGCCTCCAATTGAAAATGGGCATAAACTAGGGTTTTTAAGCCATTTTCTGGTTGCCTTCAATCTGTCAAGTCTTTCACCAACCAAATGAGTTAATGGAGCCTCCTCCTATTTACCAAACCTTGGTAGGACCTCCACCTACATTTGCAAAAAGGAAATTCAACAAGAATCAATTACCCCTGCAAGTTATGTGCCCTGCACTCCTTGTCTTCCCTAGCCGGACTCTTCTTGGCTCGCCTAGGGCAAGAATTTTCCAACAACTCCTGCACTCACACAAACCCTAAAACCTACCATATGTACACACATGGAGCCTAGTCACTATTCCCAAAGGGCCGTACAATTTGTACGGTGGGAAAGTGAACTAAATCTCCTTTTTCTCAAAACTGCCTGGTTCAGACCAGCAACAGGGTTAAAATGAACTATTTACAAACAATGATTAAAATCGAATCAAAAAGACTAAAATATGGCACACTAAGCTGGATAAAACACTAAACTACATCCTCCACAAAACACAGTAGCAACTTCAATCCATTAAAGCTCTTCTTTGAAGCAAAAATCAGTAATAACAGACAAAACACTATTTTTCTTTCAATTCACAAAATTTTCCACAATACCAATGCTTCCCACCCCTGCTCTTAGGTCGAGGCCCACCTTATATAGGGTTCCTCAATCAATTATACTTTCTTGGTCGAACATGTAAGTTAGCAAGTGGCAAAGTTGTAAAACGCAATGTGTTTTTCAACTTTTGCCAAATTCTAGAAAACTAAGTAATATGAGATTCTAAACTCATCCATCTTGTCACAACTTCTAACCTAGAGATCAAACACATCCATAAGCTATCTTCTCTACTCAATGGTCAACATGACCTTCATGATAAACATCAAAAACAAAAAAAAATGCATCCTAGACTTCCTAATTGCCTAGTGTTTCCTAGGTGCTCCTGCACCACAAAGAGTTTACGATTACAAAGCACAATGCTTATCTCACAAAACCCATGCCTATTCTTTGCAAGTAGATTTCTATAGTGAAGAACAATGTAAAAACAAGTCCATCAATTTGGGCGTCCAAAATTGAAGTCCTAACTCAACAATGATTCCAAAGACATCTTATAAGCTTCTCCTCAAAGTTGGTGCCCAGGAATGGGCCCACTTAACTCAACCTTATAAAATATCTTATCATGCAAAAGTGCTAACTCCAAGATGCCAACTTGGGTGCCCAAGGTGGGTCCAAGTCAATCTCTTTTAACTGAAACATATCTCTCCACCATTCATGCAAATATCATGCATGATAGATCATCCCCACTTAACTGAATGTATCACCTATTATCTGTCATGCAACTCAAGTCATTAGTCATGCATTCCAAGTCAATTGAAGTCAACTAGCATTCAATCGAAACTAACTACATGCAACTAAAGATAACTGAACCATAACTAAACTGAACTGAACTAAACTGAATTGAACTGATCTAAACTAAATTGAGCTTAGCTGAATTGAACTCCATGCATGTAAACATCAATTCCTAACTTTTAGGATCTTTACATGCATTAATAAAGTGTTATCTTTTACTCCAAACAGTTAACTTAACTCAAGGTGAGTTCCACCTTCCATGTGGGTGCCCCATGTGCTCCTATTTTGTAGTAGCTCTTCATGGGCATTCCGACATGTTCCTATCATTTAGAATTAATTACAAATGTCAATTAACATGTTTATTTCATTTAAATTTAATATCTTTCTAATCCTAGTGTTGGGGAACGCTTTCCAAGGACTTAGGAGATACATGAAATAAATGTTTAGAATTGCAATTAAATGGCATCCTATTCCCAACATTCTCTGACTTGACATTATACATTGCAATTATTCTAAACAAGGAATCATTATTATAAATCAAGTACAAGACTCAAGGCCAATGGCTTTCCTGCACCAACTAATCAATCCATGCCAACTTCAAATGCAACTTGCATAATCATGAAGCTCCAAGCAAATGATTAAAACCAAGATAACTTATTTGTAGGAACTGGTTTCATAAGATAATCTGCAACATTAATTAAAGTGTCAACTTTCTCAATTAATACCTTCCCACTCTCCACCATTTCTCGCACAAAGTGATATTGAACATCAACATGCTTAGTATGAGCATGATACATAGGATTTTTTGCTAAACACATAGCACTCTGACTATCACATTCAAGTTTAACTTACTTGCAATTAAAGCCAATACCTTTCCCAAGTCTCTATATCCAAACTGCCTCTTTAGAGGCATGTGAAACTGTTGAGTGTGTTGAACTCACATACAACCAAGGTGTAGGCTTCTCGATCTTTACTATTGAAAAATATTTTCTTACAAGTAACCATTCCAACATATCTCTCTTACCATAAGAGAACTCAAGCCTCACCTATTTCTCCAAGTATCCATGAGGACCTGTAACCAACGAATCCATGCCAAACTCCAAATGCAACATAACTATCATGAAGTAATCAAGCAAATGATTAATGTACCCAATACTTAAGAGAACTACACAAGATCAATGTCAAAGCTTTGATGATGACTCAGGAACATAAACATGACAACATGATCTAACCATCTCCTATTAGGAGATCACATGCACTATAACATATATACATCCTGGTCTCAAGAGAACAAGTACCATGCCAAACTATAAATGCATATCAAGAGTAAACCATGACAGAATAGCAACCATTATAGAACCAAGAAAAAACCATATCCCCAATCACATGAAGATAACCTTACCAATGATGCATCCACGCCACTACCAACAACTCCCATTGAATCGTGGTAGGAGCTACACATGGCATCATGACTACCATCCTCCACATGAAGATCACTCTTTAACATCAAGCAAAGAGTCATCACTAACATTTTTACATGAAATTATCAAAGCATGATTACCATCATCTAAGGATTCCTCTGTAGAAGAATCAAAACTCTTTTTCTTGTTCTTACAATCCTTCTTCACATGTTCCGGTTTACCACAGTTCCAACACTTTACCTTACTCCGTCCTTCTGACTTACCCTTCCCTTCCTTGTCTCCCTTAGGTTCCTTTTTCTTAGGCCTACCTTTTACAAACAAGAAATCTTGAATTTTCATTTTATACTTCCTCCTCATCTCCTTTGATAGGAGAGTTGGAATTATATTGTCCATCTTCGGATCTGCACCACTACTACTAATAGCAACGATTAGATTTTCCCAAGATTTTGGTAAAGAACAAAGTAAAAAAATGCATTTATCTTCATCTTCTATATCTTTACATCTATAGATGCTAACTGACTTCTAGAATCAAATTGAAAGTATTCAAATGATTTGCAATAGAATCACCATCTTTCATCTTTAAAGAATACAACTATCTTTTCTGATACAACTTATTAGTAAGACTTTTGGTTTGATAGATATCACCTATTCTCTTCCACAACTTATATGCAATAGTTTCTTCTAAAACATTCAAGAGACCAACATCAGCAAGACATAATCTTATGGTCCCTCTTGCCTTGTTATCAAGCTTAGCCCAATCCTCATCTAACATCGTTGTAGGTGACTTTGTCTCATTACGAACAACTAACCACTGATCTCTCTTTTTAGGGAGATCCTCCATTTTTAGTTTCCACATCTCATAATTAGATCCATTGAATCTTTCAATAACTAAACGAGAATTAAAACTCATTGTAACAAACTTATTTTCCAAAATCAGCAATAACAAAATAGTAACAGCTCCCACTATAGCCAAAAAACCTTCAAACTTTTAAGAGAAAGGTGTCCCAAACTCTACCCAACCTCAGATCTAATACCAAATGTTGAAAATGGAGGTAATTATGTAGCTTAATTACTTTGTAAAACTATGACATTGTTGATCTAATTAAGTATTCTTCGTTACAATTTCTTTGTATGTGATTATCTGTTTAGATTCATTTTACCATTTGTAGAAGTAGACAGAAGATTGTAGAAGAATAAGACCAGAAGATAGAAGTTACACAACATATACCATGGAAAAACCCTTTTGGAAAAAAAATCCACCACCAAAATCAATAGTGCTTGTATTATTTAACCTTAGGACAAGATTACAATAATTCTTTATCAATCCTTGCTTGAGATGCTTCTTTTGTCTTCAACAATTCTTCTTCACAACCTACAATAAACTTTGATAGAACTCTCTTCAACTTGCTGCAATTTATAGAAAATAATGAGCCTTATAAACTCCAAAGAGTTTACAATTACAAAGCACAATGCTTATCTCACAAAACCCACACATGTATTCTTTGCAACTAGAGTTCTATAGTGAAGAACAATGTCAAAAAAATTCCATCAATTTGGGCGTCAAAAACTAAAGTCCTAACTCAACGTTGATTCCAAAGATATCTTGTAAGCTTCTCCTCAAAGTTGGCACCCAAGAATGGGCCCACTTAACTCAGCCTTATAAAATATCTTATCATGCAAAAGTGTTAACTCCAAGATGCTAACTTGGGTGCCCAAGGTGGGTCCAAGTCAATCTCTGTTAACTGAAACATATCTCTCCACCATTCAAGCAAATATCATGCATGATTGATCATCCCCACTTAACTTAATGTATCACCTGTTATCTGTCATGCAACTCAAGTCATTAGTCATGCATTCCAAGTCAACTGAAGTCAACTAGCATTCAACCAAAACTAACTACATGCAAGTAAAGATAATTGAACCATAAATGAACTGATTTGAACTGAACTGAACTGATACTGAACTGATACTGAACTGAATTGAACTGAATTAAACTGAATTGATATGAACTGAACTGAAATAAACTCCATGCATGTAAACATCAATTCCTAACTTCTAGGATCTTTACATGCATTACTGAAGTGTTATCCTTTACTCCAAACAATTAACTTAACTCAAGGTGAGTTCCACCTTCCATGTGGGTGCCCCATGTGCTCCTATTTTGTAGGAGCTCTTCATGGGCATCCCCACATGTTCCTATCATTTAGAATTAATTACAAATGTCAACTAACATATTTATTCCATTCAAATTTAATCTCTTTCTAATCCTAGTGTTGGGGAACACTTTCCAAGGACTTAGGAGATACATGAAATAAATGTGACTTAGGATTGCAATTAAATGGCATGCTATTTCCAATACAATAGACAACAAAGAAGACACAAGTATTATATTAGTAATACGGTAACAACATTGGGTAGTTGAAGACAAATACTATTGTTCATGGCATGAGCAATTACTATCCATAAATTCGAAGGACACAAAAAATAATGTCATGATTGATATTGATAAAACTAAAAAAGAAGGATTAACATGTATAACCATATCAAGAGCCAAAAAAAATATTGAAGATCTTCACCTATAATCATCACTCTCATACTACTGCTACTCTAGAATGCAAAATAATCTCTACAACATTATGCAAAAGAGAGAGGAGGCCCACCTACAACTAATCTCTTCATAGAAAATATAGATATGCAAACATTAATCTTTGTTAATTTGGATTAATCATATTAGTATTCTACCGATCATTATGTTTTATGCAACACTCATTCACAATTATCTTATTAAAATATCTATAAAAAATACTGCAATATAATATTTTCCCTCATAAAAAATATATACATTTTGCTTTAATTAATTTACTTAGTAATAGTAAATCAATTTCTATGATATAATCTTAAAATACTAATAATTACCCATCTATTGATTTGTATGGAATTCCATTCCAATTTAATTCTATTTCAATGCGCAAGAACAACAACAATTTTAAAAGACAATTTTTTTATCGAGCTCATTTCATTAGGTTTATAGATATCTCACCTATGCCAAATTTATCAATAGACCCAAACCTCAAGAATCAAACTGTTATGTGGTACTTGTTTGTAAAGAAGAGGCCATCTTGCTTTTAGAGGATATGAAGGATCCTCAATCATTGAAGAGATTTTGATCTCCACAAAAGAATATGGTTTTGGTAAGACTTATTTTTATCTGCAATGAGTATAGTGAATGAGATATAGAGTCAAGCCCATGAAATACTACCAATCGACCATTTTATAATCTTGGGACCAACAAACTATTGTATGACATTAGACAAATTTTTTTTTAAAATGCACAATTTTTTTTTATCATATCGTGAACAATGTTATATTCTTATATAAACAATATACGAAGTTACAACATATTTCTATACTAATTTTTTTGTAACAACATCTACTAAATAGATAAATGTGTGTAAACCCATTGCACAATATCAACTTATACAAACCACAATTACCTACAACCAAATCATATACAAATTGTACTTTTTTATAAATTAATGCTACAAAGATAACTTTAACTTAATAAAAAAATTTATAAATATATTTTATATCACTGAATAAATAAATTTTCTATGAACACATCCATTACAGCATCTAAAGATGCAAGTTCTAATATATTTATTATTATCTTGAAAACATATATACGGTGAGAATAAATTTTTGTGGGCCGGAAAATAATTTTACATCATTCCTTTGTCAACTCAAGACTTGGATGATTAAACAAACCTGATAACTCACCCGACAATTTCCCAACCATTTCAACAAATTAAATAAAATATTAAAATATAATTGTGAGAAGAAAGCGACGTTAAATTCGGAGCATATTTAGCTATAACAACACTTTAGTTGGTAGGGAATTGTCCTCCCAGAAATATAGTTCATGCATTCCCAGCTCTGTGGAATGCACTCCAATTTCTCTGGATTGAATCTGCACGTTTCACGCCGGGGAATTTGCGCAGCCGTTAGCATACAAGCACGTTTTTATTTTCATTGTCGTGTGGTGAGAAATAACTCTTCCTAATTGTCTAAATCAAAATAATAATCATAACTACTTTTTTTTTCTTTTTTCAACTACAACGTGGTGATTTATCTTTAATAAAGAAAGTGCACTTGGGGAAAGATATGTGATTTTTTTAAAATTATTTGATATTTTATTAATTTTTTTATTTATAAAATATTCGATACGATTATTTTTATGATAGAATTTTCATTGTACAACTTTCAAAAGTTCAAATGTTCTTTGTAGGAGACAATCTTTCCTTGGTCTAACATTATTGAGTGGAGTAGGTTTAAGAGGGTTGGTTGGAGTAAGATAAATTAAAAAATTGATGTGGAAGTTATTGGAAGATTTGATCAAATGATCCAAAGGATTGGATCAAATGGTTAGAGATACTTAAATAAAAGTTTTACCTATTTAAATTAATTTATTGAGATCTAATTACAAAAGTTTCATGTTTTATTTTAGATATGATGTGTGCATTGAGAGTTTTTAGATTCTTAGACACATTTGTCATTTGATCGGCTAGACAATTGTGATTATCTATCATGTTCGACCTCAGTAGAGAATATTTTCTTACATTAGGAGTCAAATCAAAGTGACTTTGAATGAACCTCTTGAGCATGACATGTTATTACTAATGGGAAAATTGAAATGTTTTCACATATAAAACAACTAAGTTTGCTTATTATTGTGTCTAGCTTCTCCTCAATCACACCTAACAAGGATAATGGTTTTAAAAAGAAGTCATGTTGTAAAGTAAAAAAATAAATCTTATAATAAATATTGATCTTTTGATGCTACTACAAAACCTTGTTCCACTTTACAATATTAATTTATCTACAAAATAAACATAATATAAAAGAAGAAATATTTTATAGTCAGTTAATTATGATTTTATTAAATTAGAGTCTTATAAATGAATTCATGAAGAAAACATGACTATAATTGAATGATACTTTATAATTTCTATTGGTCTTTGATTAAAATTTGACTTTGGAAATGTACACCCTTATTTTATGACATAGTGAAATTGGCTTGAAAAATTACAGTATGTAACGATTGTCATAACTCCTATTTTATAAACTGGGTACCTTTAAAAAATTTATGAGTAGAATAATTAGATAAACCCAAACCAAAAATTAACCAACCTCATTCATTGATGTTTATATATGATTAAATTATTGATTGGCTATATGTGTTGATATTATAAAACTATATTTTAATAGTTATTTCTTTTAACACTAGCAAGTTAGATCAATGAGAAAGAATAAGAAATTTAATGGCAGACTTGTAAAGGGAGTTATGGATCAATAAAAAAATCTTATTAAATAAATGAACTAAATCTTGTTTGTATGAACTGTATGTAGTGCATAAAGTCAAAACCATGATTTAGGAATGGTGGAAAGTTGAATTTATCAAATTAGATTCATGGAAAATTTGATAATTTAAATTGTGAAGATCTTGTTTACTTTCTTAAAAATATATTGATGTTTTTTCTCCTAGTAAAAGATATTTTAATAATATGAGATAAATTCTTCTTTGGTTATAGAAGTATTTTATATATTATAGTTTGGATTGCTAAGATGAAATTCTTGTTTGGTCTATGTGGCCTCCCATCATGGTTTGATGACCTTGCACTTCCTAGTAATTTTTTGAAAAAAAAATTGTGGGTATGTGGTAGGATTTAGGCATATTGGAGCAATAAACATTAAAAATTATATGCTGATTAAATAGCCCATAAATAACAATGAAGAATAACACAACAAGAGATCAACACAAAATTTTAACGTGGTTCACCCAATATAGGCTACATCCATAAAAACTCAGCCATCCAATGATTTGATTATCCAGTTCAAAACAGATTACAATCTCGCAAATCACACACACTGCAACTTATATCCCAACCGCTCATAACAAGTTTTTTGGAAGTTTCTAGAATTAGGGTTTACAAAGTCATTTTTTTGATTTGACGTGTTAATGCAAAAACCTTGATGTGTTAATGGGAAAACCTTGACATGTTAGTGAGAAAACCTCGGTGAGGATACATTATGAGTGTATAGTATTTGCATGATCAATTGCCACATACCAACAATCTCCCACTTGGAGACTAATCAAGCTACACACCACATAATCTCCCACTTGGAGACTGATCTTGGATGACACCACTGCACTTGTAGCTCCCACTAGATTACAGGTTTGGGTGGTTTCTTATATCCACCATTATTAGTCATGAAGGCCAACAAAAACTAATGAGGAAATTAGTTTCTCTCGTGTAACTACCTTTGTGAACATATCTGCAGGATTCTCACTTGTGTGAATTTTCTCCAGCTTCAATTGTCCATCCTCCAAAACTAACTGGATGAAGTGGTATTTGAGCTATATGTGCTTAGTTTTTGAATGTAGAGTTGAATTCTTAGCAAGATGAATGACACATTGGCTATTAGTGTACAAAGGGATATCTTCTTGTCGTTGTCCCAATTCCTCCAAAAAATGTTGTAACCAAATCATCTCCTTGCTAGCTTCCATAGTAGCAACATACTCAGCTCCAATAGTTGAAAGCGCAACAAGCTTTTGCAATCTTGAAATCCAACTATCTGTAGTACCTCCTATAGTAAAAACATACCTTGTAGTACTCCTCCTGCTATCAATATCACCCGCCAGATTAGAGTCAACATATCTTTTTAGAGCATAATTTGTTCCTCCAAAACATAGTTTCTTTCAAGTAGTACCTCTCAAATACTAGAGAATCCATTTTACTACATTCTAATGTTCCATTCCTGGATTGCTCATATAACTACTCATGACTCCCACTCCATGTGCAATATCTGGCCTTGTGCATACCATTGCATACATCAAGCTACCAACAACTGATGTATATGGTATCTTAGAAATTTTTTCTTCCTCCTTTTGTGTCTTTGGAAACATCTCCTTAGTCAACTTAAAATGAATAGGCAAAGTTGTAATAACTACTTTTGCATTCTGCATGTTAAACCTTTTCAACACCTTCTCTACATACTCACTTTGAGACAAAAATAATTTTTTGTTTGTCCTGTACCGTGTGATCCTCATATCAAGGATTTATTTTGTTGCACCCAAATCCTTCATAACAAATGAATTTTCTAATTTCTACTTAAGTTCATTAATATGCTGCATGTTAGACCAGGAAACAAGCATGTCATCAACACAAAACAATAGGATAATATAGCCGCCATTACCCAATTTCTTAAAATAAACACAATAATTAGAATGACATCTTTTGTAACCTTGTTCAACCATAAAACTATTAAATTTCAAATACCATTGTTGAGGTGCTTGCTTTAGGCCATACAAACTCTTCTTTAACAACAAAAATTCCTCCTTACCCTTGACTTCATATCCTTGTGGTTGTTGCATGTATATTTCCTCTTCCAAATCCCCATGGAGAAATGTTTTTGTCACATCTAGCTGTTCAAGATGCAAGTCTTTTGTAGCCACGAGAATTAGAATAGTTCTAATAGAAGTCATCTTTATAACCGAAGAAAATATTTCATCAAAATCTATACCTTTTTTCTATGCAAAACCTTTTACCAAAAGTCTTGTCTTATATCTTTTCTTGCCTCCATCTTCTTCCTTCAACTTGAAAAACCCATTTATTTGGCAATGCTCTTTTATCTGTAGGCAATTGGACTAAGTCCCAAGTCTGATTCTGTAGCAAGGAATCCATTTCCTCTTTCATGCCTAGCTCCCAGTTCTTTTTGGTATCTACCTGCATTGCTTCTTCATAACCTTCAGGTTCACCAAAATTAGTTAATAATATAGAATATAATGATGGAGAAAATATCTAAGTTGGAGGTCTAGTTATCCTTGTAGAACATCTAACACTTTTAGGATTTTGTGGGATAACTTGTTGTTGCTTAGCATCAGGTACCACTGACATTTTTTTTCTAGAATCTCATCCAACACCACATATTCCTTTTTGGCCTATTCATGCTTATTTTCTTGCAACCGACCCTTATACACGACCTTCTCATTGAATATCACATCTTGCTCCTAATGATTTTATGATTTTCATAATCCCATAACTGATAACCAAATTCATCTACTCCATATCCAATGAGGTATTTTTTTAGACCTAGCCTCAAGCTTGGTTCTATTTTCAATATCAACATGGACAAAAGCTTCACAACCAAAGGTTTTCAGAAATGAATAGTTTACCATTTAACCCGTCCATGCCTCCTCTGGAATGCCACCATCCAAAGGATTTGAAGGTCCCCTGTTTATTAAATAAACAGTGGTATGGTACAACATTTTCCCAAAAGTGTAAGGGTAGCCCAACATGCAATCTCATGCTCCTTGCACACTCCATAATGGTCTTATTCATCTATTTAGACACTATTTTCTTGTGGGGTTCCAAGAATTGTTTTCTACCTACGGATTCCACTGTATGAACAATAATTTTCAAATTCTTTGCTGCAATAGTCACCTCCATTATTAGATTTGAGACACTTCAACTTTTTTCCTATCTCATTCTCAACCAAAGCTTTCCACTTTTTAAAAGTTTCAAATACTTCTAATTGTTGCTTTAGGAAATACACCCATGTTTTCCTAGTTGCATCATCGATAAAAAAATAACATAATAGCAAGAGCCACCAAGAGAAGATACCTAAGATGGTCCCCATACATTTGAATGCACAAAATCTAATTTCTCACTCTTCTTCTCTATCCCAACTTTGAGAAATTAGAATCTTTTCTATTTTCCATAAACACATTTTTCACAGAACTCCAAGTCAATCTGCTTTAGACTTGGTAGCAAATTTCTAGAGTGAAGGATCTTCATCCCTTTCTCACTCATGTGTCCAAGTATGTGGTGCCACAATTATGTTTCTATCCCTTTATCAAGTGCTATAACTATCTCAGTAGCAACTGTTTCTGTAGCATCTAAGGTAGAATAAGTATTACCAATACACAAATATTGTAATGCCCCATCATGCGAACCCCAAAGGACAACTAAAACAACAATTACCATACAATTTTTAAAAAAAAAGTAAATCTAAACATACATGAGATGCACATTAAGTCATGAGTCATGAAACTTAATTAAAAAAATCCATTAACACTTACGTCCCTTGGGGTACACAAGGAGTCATTACGAAACTTAAATCCATACAACAACGATAGATAAAGAAAGCCAAAGATATGATCCATAACAAAGTAAACATTTACAAACGTAACACATACATGAAAAATCATTATTAAGAAACCATCCACGTATGTATATACAACATAAACATGGTTAACTCAAAACTCATAATGATAAACTCTCTACCATCATATAAACTCAAGGGGCATGTTTCCACAGATACAACAAATCGAATCACAACTACCATGGATCAAAAGCTGCACAAGGTTTAACATCACATTTCATTACAATGTTCAAGAGTTACAATGATACCAAGCGTTCCTCACATGAGCGTAACCCATATGACAAGATAGCATGAAACAATTGAAGAGATAAGTATAAAGTATCACAATTGGCTCCAAGATGGATACAACTCTAGAGTCGCCGCAAATGACACCAATCCGCACCTCTCGATTCTTGATTGGGGACCCAATGGGGTGCTTAGCACATTCCACCTAACCACGTGGGTCCGAAGACCCACCCCCTGTGCTAAGGAGTTGACAAGAAAGAAACCTCAACCAAGAACATCCAAACAATGAACAACAAGACTCAATGCCATACATGGATGACAAAAAATGCAAAGATAATTACAATATCAATAATCCACTCGCATCATAACATCATAAAAGGAAACATCTGTAAATCACTTCCAACATAAAAACAATAAACCAATTCCCAAAATGTAGCAACAATAAATCATAAATTGTATAACATAACATCAATAAATCACCAAAACATATCAATAGACCACTTCCAGAGGTAAGCAATAAAAATTACTCAAGGGGAATGCTAGAGGAGAGTGTCATCACATGGGCTTATATGGATTATCCAGAGAACCTATCACAAGGTGCCGCCTCAATCTATGGTTATCCTGACTGCCTATATCAAGGCACCGTTCCATAGGGTTACTCATGTGGAACCGTTAACCTCTCATGAAGATGAGGCAACGACCTTGCCAACCATGACCTTCTTGGCCCACCTTTAGGGTATGAAAGCCCTAATAGGTGGATGAGGCATCCATAATTATCTTAATAATGTTTAAGTACCCACCCCCTAATTAATTATTTAGGTTATCACTTATTACTCTAACTCTAACGTGGGTTGCCCTGACAACCCCTTTGTGTGCCAGCCCCCACATAGAGCCACTCTCCCCAGAAACCCAAAATGTAAAATCTAAAATCCAAGGGTTGTACCAACAAAGAAACATAATATCCAATCTCAACTGAAATACATGTGAGGCATTACCCATCCTACCAAAATCACAATACAAAATTCACATTTACATGGTACAATGCTTCCAAATCAATGATGCCAAAGCACTTGCCACAATAAGAGCAAAGAAAAGATAAAACATCAACTAACACTTGTCTCAAGCCTCTGGAAGACCAAGGAGAACAACTACCCAAAAGGGAAGGTAAAAGAAGCGATGTAGTTCCAACACGAAAACCTTAACATTTGAAGATCTCTTCAACCAAAATGACTCAAACGGAAAACAAAATAATAAGGAACCATCATCATCCTTTATTTATCCAACACGATCTTAATGACTAAAATCACCTCTAAACCTAAACAACTCAAGAGGGTAGACACAACAAAGTGAAGACATCAAGCCCACCTTTAAACACACGACTACACTCAATATTTAAACCCTAAGGAATTAAAAAAAAAACACTAAAGAAGTTATCTCGTCATATTTCCTAAATATTCCAATAATTATTTTAAATCATCCTTTTAAGTTTGACTAAGGACTGATGCAATGAATTTCAAAGGATATTTGAATCATTATTATATTTTCAAAGTATAAACTATTATGAAGCATTTCAATAACTAAACATTCAAGTAACACATTAAAAAGGGAGAACAATAAAGAATCCATTACATTTTATTTAGTCCTTAAGAAGTCATTATAATAATTTAAGAAGTTATATAAACATACTCTTAGTTGTCCCATTAGATATTTTATCATTCATAATTAATATCATTAACAAACCAAAGGCAATAGGCTTCTTTTAAAACATTGCTTACATTTAATATCTTCACTAATTATGCAATCAACAATAGATCAAGCAGTTTGATTGAGCTCTAACATTTAAATCTAATAACACATTAATGCCCCCATGAGATTAATACGATCAATCCTATTAACTAATTACAACCGTTACCCCTCTATAAAATTTATCCAATTCAAAATGCATTTCTTCCCCAATTAGCCAGTTAAGTACATTGTAACTTAATATGTAAGCATACCCACATAGATACATATACTTACATAAACATATACATGTATATTCATATTTCAATCAAGGACTATCTAACTATATAAAAATACATCAAATCCCTTGGCTTATTCTTATATCCATTAAACCGAACTCAATAATTAGCTACTCAATAGCAAAGTTCTTCCAACAATTAACTACGATCAAGTTAGATTCTTCTATTTCCAATTACCATTAGATTCTTATACCATATACCTACATAATCCACTAATTCATATGTGTGAAATTTGTTCATTTTCCTAATGTAATATAGAGTTTGTCCTCATAACTAAAATGACTATGCTTTATTAATTACATTTACCAAGGCCATTACCTAATTACCTATATACACATATTGATATAGAATAAAACCCATCCTCTAATATCATCATTTAATTTTCACCATATAAACACTTTCCATCTATTTAGCTTCCATTATTTTCACAACCAAATATTTGCAAAACCTGTACATTATCAATATATATATATATATATATATATATATACTAAATTGAGTATCTAACACATACATATATACTTTCGTAAGAGAAAATCAAATACTAACAAACAAATGCTCCAGATTTTAACTACATCAACAATTAGAATCTTATACACACCGGACTTATCGAACACCCTATGTTCGGCTGTCGGTATGCCAAAGATTCTGGATTTTATAACCGCGGAATGCTTATTTTGCTAACACAAATGAAACAACAATTTTGAAGTCTCATGGCCCATGAATAAAAGAAAACGAATAGCACAATAGACATACCTAGCACAATCGACAATATTTATCATGAATACCTAGAAGTAAGGGCAACGCAAGGAAAGAAAGATGTCAGCTGATGCTAGCCATAGACAAGAGGTTCAACAAAACTATCATTAACATGCGCCAAGAGTTAACTGCTATAGACTCTATTAGCTACCAGACAGAAAGGAGGGCGCACTATACAGAAAAGAAAAGAAAAGAAAATCTAATATCACATTAGAAAGGAGTAAACAATGCCATTAAAACTAACAACACACTAATCAACAATAACACAAATAGACACTTACCCGAAATCTGAGAAAGTTGCAATGGAGGGGCACTACAAATATAATGCGCATACCTTTTCACCTTTAGCTACCACTAATGCACCTTTAGTGACCTTCCAAGCTTCATCTGAAAAGGTAATTATGCAACCTTCACTACCTAGTTGTCTTGCAAAAATTAAATTCCTTCTCAAATTTGGAACATGCCTTATCTCCTGTAGCAACCATTCATTTCCATTCTGCAACTTGAATTTTATCTTTCCTTTTCCAACAATCTAATAGGGTTCATTATCACCCAAATATACCTGTCCAAAATCACCTTGAAAATAATCTACAAAATATTTCCTACGGGGGGTGGCATTAAATGAAGCCCTTGAATCTATTATCTAGGAATCATTAACATTATCTAAACACAAAATTAAAGCATCCTACAATTTATTACTTGTAACATTAGATTCCTTACTGTCATCATGTTTTCTATCTCCTTGTTTTCCCTTTGGAGACCAACAATCCTTCTTCAAGTGTCTTGGGTTTCTATAGTGCCAACAATCCATTCTTCCTCTAGATTTAGATATGCCTTTCTTTGACTTCTCTTGTGACTTCCCACGATTTGTTGGGCTTTTTCCTTTCTCCTTGTTCTTCCCCTATTCTCTACAATCAAATCATTACCCGATGTTGAAGTCTCACCTATGCTTTTCCATCACATTTCCTTGCTAAGGATAACACCAACAACATCATCAAATTTCAATGTATTTGAACCAGAGACAAAGTACTTATAGTCATTACCAAGCTATTTCAGCTTTCTAACAAAAAACATAAAACCAAGAGAGTTCTCACCTCTTCATGTCAAAATTCACTTTTACAGAAGTTAACTGACTGGTAATCGTATTAAACTCATTTAAATGATTTGTCACATATCCACCTTCAATCATTTTCAGATTAAACAAACGCTTCATGAGAAATACCTTATTTGAGGTTGAGGGTTTTTCATACAATTTAGCCAAAGCTTCCATCAGATCCTTTGTTGTCTTTTCTTTTGTTATGTTGAATGCCATAGATGGTGCCAAACACAACCAAATGGTTCCCAGTGCCTTTCTATCTAGAATCTCCTAATCTTCATCGGACATTGTAACATCTTTCTTTGATTTTCCTTGCAATTGTCACCATAGATCCTTTTGATACAAATAATCTTCCATCTGCATCTTCCATAATTGATAATTTTGGCCATTGAACTTCTCAACCTTGAATTTTCTTTCTTCCATTTCTCCCACTAAAATCTAGAGGTTTCCTACTAAATGATCGAAATACACACAACTCTGATACCAATTGTTAGGAATCAGGCAGATTGTAGCAATGAACATCAACAATTATATGTAGATTAAATAACCCAAAAATAACAATGAAGATTAACACAAAAATAGATTAGTGTCGAAAATCATTGCTGACATTTTCACACTTGTTTAGGCCCTTCTTGTGGATTATTAGACTTGATATCGCCTTGATCTAGTGTTGTGAGGTGTTTTACACATTCACATTAGGTTTCAGGCCCTTGTAAATTGAATAAAATACGTCTTGTAAAGGTGTTGTAAATCACTTTCACACTTTTCTATACTTTTATTAAGCATTTAAGTCTCATGGACCTATCTTTCCCTTAATTCAATGTTGCAAAATGAATTTAATTATACTCTCAAATTAATCTAGAAGGCTTGTAAATTAAGCCTAGCCTTAATCTAGTGTTGTAATGTGTTTTACACATTCACATTGGATCTTGTGCCTTTCTAGGCTAAGTGGACCTCATTTTAATGTTGTAGAGTGTGTTTAACCACACTTTCGCATTGAACTTTGTGTCCCTAGCTATAATCACCCTTTATATCATCATTAATAGGTCCCTAGGCCCCTTATTTTTGCATTTTGAGGCATAATTTGACTAATATCCCAATAAAAACACTTACAACCCCAAAACCTTGAAGACCCACCTAAAAAAACTCAAGGTGGGACTCATTAGCCACCCTTGGTGAATGAGTCCCCTTAGGTGGGACCCATTTGCCAAGTTTGATGAATGAGTCCCTTTTGGGTACTTTTTCAAAATTGAGCAAGAAAATTGCAATTCTAATTTAAATTTTGATGAATGTCGGTCTTGGGGATCAAAATAACAACCATTTGAGTGCCTTGCCTATATAAGCAAGCTTTCAAATCCTCATTTCATCCAAGCAACATAAGCCTACATGATATCAAGTCAAGCAAGCAAGATTCAAGCATTCACAAGGCATTCAAGTGTCTTCAAGGGTAGATTCTTCATCAATTGTTGCAACAATTCAAGATCCATCATCATGGAAAAGTTCCAATTAAATTATTTCATGTTCATGCTTCATTATCTTACTTCATCATTTGGTTTAATTGCCTAAATGAGGTTTGACCAAGGAAAACCCCCATTCCCTAACAATCAACAAGTTTTTTCCTCTCCTTTGTATATGATTTGCAGGTCTAGGTGATAGATTTCTCAAGGAGCAAGATTGGAAAAGTTGACAAGAGTGTTCAAAGTTTTCAAAGTTGTAATTAACTCTTGGAGAAGCCTGGAGAAGACTTATAGACTAGAATTTATAGTTTTGGACCCATATTTCAACCTAGAATAGCAAAGTAGACTTAGAGCTACAAATTCCACTTCTGAGTTTCCAAAAAAATCAAAGTGGAGTCATTCACCAAGAGTGGTGAATGAGTTCCACTATAGCATAGCAGAGTAGACTAAGAGCTACAAATTCCACTTCTGAGTTTCCAGAAAAGTCAAAGTGGACTCATTCGCCAAGAGTGGTGAATGAGTTCCACTATACATGTCTTTCAGATATTTTTGTGGATTTGGATACCCATTTGGCTAAAATAGGCTCCGATGTAGTTTTCCAGAATCGAGACTAATTCGCCCAAAATGGAAAATGAGTCCCACCATGTTTAAAAATCAACATTTTCAAGATTTTAGAGCTTCATTCCATCTCCAACAAGTTTCTAGGTGCACACTTACAGTTTTACAACTTTTTGTTTCATTTTTCTTGCATTTTCAAGTCATTTGGTTCAATTTTGCATATCACACCGTGTTTTCCAATTTGTTGTCTTTTCTAGGTTTACACTTGTTGGTGAACCCCTTATTATACATAATTCAATCTCTAGAACCTTACCTTTTCCAAATTTCAATCTCCTTTACATTGAAATCTCAATGGTTTGTACTTGAGTGAAGAGCAAGGAAATGTTCTCTCTCCTTTTAGGTCCAAAACCCTATAAATGAAAGAGAGTGCACCATTTTCTTCATTTCATTTTGGTGAAACCGATGTGCAAAAGAGAGTGCACCATTGCTCCCCGTGACACAATTTTTCACCATTTCATTTTGGTGAACCTGCATATAGAGCATCATATTTATGATTTGGAGTGCATTTACATCCTAGATTTAGCTTCCATTAACTTTGCATTAGTTAATTGGCATTCTAGGGTTTCAAAATTTTGCATTAGTGAAATTGCATATAGGTTGCATTTTTGCATCTCAAATAATTGCAAATCATCTAAAAATTGCACTTGCACTTAGGATACATATCATACAACATAAAAGCATCAAAATCCATTGAAAATTCTTGATTTTTTTTTTTAAATCCTTACTGGGATTCATTTGCCACCTTGGGTGAATTAGTCCTAGAATAGATATGAAACAACCTTTTACAACATTGAAAACCTTGTTTTTAGGCTTCTATTTTCTGCCATTGGTTAGTTGTTTCATTGGGTTGACTTTCTATTACATGCATTTCACTAAAACTAGCTTAAATTAGTCCATTTCATGCATTGCTTCATTTCAAATTTTCCTTCACAATATTCCATTTTCATATCATTGCATAGTCTAATTAGTAAAATACCTTGTTTCAAATCTTAAAAAATTGCATTTAAACATTTCACTTTAAGTCATTGCATTGTACTTTCCATGATAACATGTTTTCTTTCAAGAGACGTGGCTTTGATATGGTTAAAAATGGATTGCATCAGTACAATATCCCCTCTTATGAGTTCAATTTAGATTACAACAATGAGGTCATTAAGAAACATGTTAATTATCCTTCTACTTATGAGAACATCCTAGAGCAAGCGGATCAAACCATTGACACAATCCTTAATATTACATTGCCCATTGGTGAGAATGGTAGTGTAGACAAACATAACAATCATACTTGTTCTTCTCCTGATACCTCTCCTATTAGTGATGAAGGTATCTTGGTGAAAGAAGATAAAAGCATTGAGGGTATTGATTGTCCCTCTCCTCATTCCCCTTTGGAAGATATTAGAAAACAAGTAGATGAGATCATAGAAACATTTTTAAACATCACTTTGCCTAATCTCCATTCATCCATTGCTTGTGAGAATGTTTTAGTGAAGATATCATTATGGGACCTTACTTATTCAAGCCTCCCATCATTTTCATAACATGATTCAAAGTGCTTTGCAACAAGTTCCCATCCCTTCTAATGAATAACCAAATGACATAGCAACCTTGATACAAGGAATGAATGCTGATATTGTTTTCCACCAAAGTGAGCTCCTTGCTTTGGAAGTGAAAAAATAATATGATGCTTCCATTATCATAGCTCAATATAATACCATAGGGATAAAGTGAACCCTTTTTGATAATGGCTCAACCTTAAACATGTGTAGTGCAAGCCTTTTGGATAAACTTGGTGTTGATAAATCAAAAATTCAACCTAACTCTTTATCTATTAAGGGATTTGATAATGTGGGAAAGAAATCACTTGGAGTGATCACTTTACCTATTACAATTGGAAAGGCTACTTTACAAACCCCTATTCATGTTATGCCTCATGATCTTTCCTATAATATTCTTTTGGGAAGGTCGTGGATTCATGAGATGCATGCAGTGCCTTCTACACTTCATCGTAAAATGAAGTATGTTTACAACAACAAAGTACACATTGGATGTTGATAATGAGCCTTACAATGTATTACAACTCGATAAAAACAAAGACAACCCCTTGAAAAAATTGACACCAACTACACAAGTAGACCTAGTGCAATAAAAAGACAAAGAAAAACACATTGAGTAAATCACAAAGCTATTGGAAGATGATTGGGGCTCCTTAGACTTCAAACCAACATTCATAGGAGAATACAAGATCATAAACAAAGACTCTCAAAAGGAAAAATAAAAAGCAATAATGTCAACACAAAATTCAGAAGACCCTTCGAAAGCATCCATCTTAACCACTTTAGCACAAAAGACAACAAATTACACAACAAAACTTGATGAAATTAACCATGAACAACCACCAAATCCAAAAGAGATGAAGAAGCTTTATGGAAAGGGTTATGAACTTATGAAACAACTTGGGTATAGTGGAAAAGGATGTGGTGCTAGAAAGAAAGGTATCTGTGTCCCCATCGAGCCTAACACTCAAGAAACATCTCATGGTCTTGGTTATTGTCCTTTGATAGAAATAAACAAGCCTTCACTCAATATCAACACTCTTACCAAAGATTCCCTAAGCCAACTTTACTAGTAGTAAAAACTGAACTAATAGACACTAGTGGTCTTGATTGTTATCATTTGCAAGAAATAGATAAATCTTTGTTTAATGTCAATGTCATCTCTCAAAACACTAATGATTTGAATTCGTTAGATTTTACACCCTACAGTAAAGGAGATAACAAAATCTTACAATCTAAAGAGTCTTGCGTAGGTATGACAACTAATACTAAGCAAGAGACATCTTTTTCACATAATAAAGGAACATCTTTTATTGATCAAGAGAGTATCTTGGCAAGACTAATCCAAGATTGTTTGATATCTCTCCCTCCAAGAACACGAAAGAAATTTTACTACAAACATTCATTCTATGCATATCATAGAGTTCATGGTCATGCCACTAATGAATGTAAGGCTTTAAGTAACAAAATTCAACATCTTTAGGAGTGTGGTGCTCTTCCTTGTGTTGAAGAACCTAATTCCTCTAACTAATACTTAATTTCATCCTATTCAACTCATCCTTGTCCTGCACTAAGTGGGGGCAAGGGGTTAGTCATCCTTGTCCTCGTATGTCACTTGTTCTTGCCTCTTTCAGCTAGTTGATCACCTTTCATGAGCATATAAGAGAAAGCTTGGGATGTGGACAACATGCCTTAAGTTGGCTTGCATGTGACATACTACCTTTTTCATGAGGTAGCTTATTAGAAGCATATGACTTGACATAGGGCTTTTTGAATAAGCTCTCATATCTTCTTCTACTTTAAAGAAATATCTCACAGTAATGGTGTTAGCAACTGCTTTAAAGTGGGGGCATACATCAACAATCATGTTTCATTGCAATATTTTTCTTTTTATTGCGACGTGTCCTCTCCTTGGTGGTGTCATTGAGCTTGATTTCCTCCAAGAATGTGATAATTCTTTTGAATTGTCCTCTCTTGGAAACATTAGATACAATGTTCCCTAGGATGAGACCTTGCACTTGTCCTCTCTTGGAAACAAGATGAGACCTTTTACGCTTGTCCTCTCTTGGAAGCATTGGGTATGATGTTCCCTGGGATGAGACCTTGTATTTATCCTCTCTTGGAGATGTTAAGCGCAATGTCCCCTAAAATTAAGACCTTACATGAAGTAATCAAAATCCCTTTGAACATTCCTTGCACTATTTTTCATTTACAATGTCTATGAGTTTCAAGCATACAAAGTTTTGCTTGCCTCATGGAGCTTAAATATCATTTTTTGTGTGGCACCTTATTAAAGTTATCAGGAGGTATAACTTTGGTATGGTTGAGCGGGAAGCCCAATTTGAGGCATGACTTTCCCCATAGCCACTCGCACGTGTGTGTGAGTGCATACTAGACATGAGTGTATGTTTCTCACCTTTTAGGACTTCTCACTCAACAAAAAACCAAGAGTTTCGTCACCTCAGAGTGAGTATGCATTTTTTGGGAAAATAGCCTAGATCTGATCCACGTGTTGGAAAAATGGTTGAAGCTTGATCCACCTTTTTATTTTGGCTCATTTGTACTTCTCTTCCTTCTAGTTATTGTCATTGTATGATCACATATCTCATTTTATTGCATATCATTCACCTTGTGCGTGTCCTTTTGTGCTCATATTGGTTTGAATTAGGATCTTGGATCCCGGGGGCTTGGTTACCTCCTTCATCTCTGTTATCCTAGACCATCTTCATTGGTATGATTGGACCCCTCTTGAATGTCTACTTTAGTGTGAGTTTGAAGCAAGTTCATCCTCTCACTAAAGTGGGGGCTAAATGTAGTGTCGAAAATCATCGCTGGGACACTTTCACACTCGTTCGGGCCCTTCTTGTGGATTATTGGACTTGATATCACCTTCATCTAGTTTTGTGAGGTGTTTTACACATCTACATTAGGTCTCGGGCCCTTGTAAACTAATTAAAATACATGTCTTGTAAAGGTATTGTAAAGTGTTGTAAATCACTTTCACACTTTTCTAGACTTTTATTAAGCATTTAAGTCTCATGGACCTATCTTCCCCTTAATTCAATGTTGTAAAATACATTTAATTGTATTCTCACATTAATGTAGAAGGCTTGTAAATTAAGCTTGGCCTTAATCTAGTGTTGTAATGTGTTTTACACATTCACATTGGATCTTGTGCCTTTCTAGGCTAAGTGGATCTCATTTTAATGTTGTAGAGTGTGTTTAACCACACTTTCACATTGAACTTTGTGTCCCTAGCGCTAATCACCCTTTATATCATCATTAATAGGTCCCTAGGCCTCTTATTTTTGCATCCTGAGGCATAGTTTGATTAATATCCCAACAAAAAAACTTTCAAACCCCGAAATCTTAAAGACCCATCTCAAAAACCTCAAGGTGGGAATTGTTGAAGCCTAAAATTTCATGCAAAATTTTGCAAAATTTTAGGTTCCCATGATGAAAAATTTGATTTCAGCACTCAGAAGTACAGTTGAAAAATTTGCTCAAATGACTCATTTTGAAAAATCACAACTTAAAGCCTCTTTAGTTTCACACAAAATCACTTTGCAGACGTGTTAATCTACCATATGTGACTATCTCTACCAAATTTTAGCTCCTTATGGTCTGATTTTCCAAGGTTTCAAAAGGCCAAGTTGAAGGGTTCTACGAAGGTTTGTTATCTACACAGTAAAATCTGTTAAAGTGACCAACTGTGGAGGATAATATTAAGCAACTGGAAGATTGTCAAGATAAATAAATTGGTTCTTTAGATTATCCCCATCTCAATGTGCATCCATGTCAATTTTTAGAGCTTCAGGACATCATTTGGTATTTTTTCAAAATCAAATCCAAATGGATTTTACCCAGTTTGAATACTGCATTTCCAGGACACCTGCAAAAAGGTCAACTTAGATGCCTGATATTTTGTGAATGAAATTTCTTGGTGAGAAACCCTCTTACACACATTTTCACCTTTCCTAAATGAACGAATTTCCCAAGTTGCAACTTCCGAAAGATAGATTTGGTATTTTTCCAAGAAGGAAAGTTAGAGGGTTTCAATTGAGCTTGACAACGGTAATTTTTTAGAAAATGTTGAGTAAGCAACTTTAGGAATTTATAGTTTGCAATTGTAACAACTTCATGCCAAACCATTCCACAATCATACTCCTCTATCATAGCTCAACATACCGGTGCAATTTCATGGATTAAGGAGAAGTTTTGAGTAGTTTTCCACATCGATTTTGGAGGCAACTTGATCTATTTTTGTCATAGTACAAAATGGCAGAAAATAAGTTCTGATGAATACCCACTTCAGTTTAAGATATATTTTGGGTTTTGATGGAATAATTGAAAGAAATAAAGTATCATGAGATTCAATTATTTGAGGTTATGGAGATGAGACCATTGAGAAGTGTTTTGACAAAGTGATGAAATTAAATGCCACTGATTTTAAAAAGGGAAAAAAGATCCTCCTTAGAAACCAAGGGAGTTTTTATCTGGAAACAGTAGTCAGCAATATTCCATTGATACAAAAGGACGCACACTACATCCTCGTAGCTTGAAAACACACCCTTGGATATCACTTCAACTTGTAGAAGCTACGGAACTCCTGAACACCTTGATGGGGAAAGATTGAGCAAGCATGAAAAACTTGATAAAATGTCAATTGAAAATATATGCATAACCTCGACAACAACCATAGATAAAAGGGTCTCAAGATTCTATATGTATCTCACGAAAAAATATTATTCTCCACAAAAGTCCTAACTCCTGAGATGAAAGAGGTGTAATGTACTATAGTAAAAATGGTTCTCTTTGAAATACTAAGACAATATAATTCATTAAAGTATTTAGTAATACTTTGAGTACATCCATTAGGAATGTTTGCCAATTCGTTTCAAGTGGCCTACTTGGAAGAATATCATGAGATCATGTAACCCTAGATTTGGGATCAGGAAGACACGCTATGAGGGGCGGTGTTTTTTGATGTACACACAATAACCTTGCCTACCACATGTAGATTATTCTATCAATCAAACATTATTCTCTGTCTCAAAATAGTCTTTGGGGTATTGGAAGGATTGTTATTCTTGGAAAATTTGATACACTACATGAATCGACAATACTGGCAACAAAATAAAGATGCCTCTTATTTTGTTTGTTGTAGATGAAACAACTACCTTTGATGGCTAAATCAGATCGAAAGTGAGTATTTTAACTATAGGGAATCTTTGTGTGGTGGAATGGTGTCATATGCTACAATGCGTTCTTTGAGCCTCGTCAATTAGTGGAGATTCTTTCAAAGAGATTAGGGTTCTCATTCACCATTTAGAAAGATGATCAAGAAGTGTTTTGTTGATAATAAAGATCATTTGCATCAAACTGATTAGCATTGGCAGACCTTGCTTGAGGATTGCAGAATGATCACACCTATTAGTTGGACTATTCATCTTTGCCAAAGGGAAGATGACATATATTTGAGTCTTGTCTCCACAATACTGCATACGGGGAACTTCAAATAGAATGGGGTTTTTTGTGGGATTATGAAGTGACAAGCGCCCACCAAAGTTTGGAATGTGTTAATCACCTTGATACTATTAAATAGGGGAAGGATCAACTCACAATATGACTATATGAAGCAGCAAAAATATCCACCAAAGCATGATGAAATCTATTTTCACTGCAGCTGTTCTAGTAACCACGCATGTTGATTCACTGTAAGTGCAGAGTGTGACGATGAGGGAATGTTTTGCATCCTAAACACCGACGAAATGAGTAAAGCATAGTGTATTACACTACATAGTTGGAGGATAGGGGTCATGTGGGCCTTTTGAAGGGTATTGAAATTGATCGAATCTCCATTCAATCACAGGTAAGCATATTTTAAAATGACACTCAGAGGAATGCTTGTAAGCACAGCCCAATCATGAGGAGTGAATGATGGACGATGAGAAAAGAAGCGAATACGGGGCATGAACGAAAGAGAAAACACTAAAACTCATCGAATGAATGAAGCATTGAAGAAACTCTCTAGTATCTATGGGAGTATGTTGAAGTCCCACCGATAGCACTTATTTCCCTGGTGAAAAATTTATGGGGAAAAGCGAGCCAGTCGGGGAAAAATTCTCAAAACACACCGAGCTAGTGCATCACGCCGATGGAGACATATCAGAGAGAGAAGAATATAAGTCTCTTCGATGGGGCATGCCACGATGAAAATTTGAGGGCCGATATAAATATTAAATGAATGTTATTGATACAATAAGGGTGAACGTAAAGAAAAGATTTAAATATGAAATTGTGGGAGTAATAGAAAAGTGAAGATTTATTGAATTTCACGAGGCAAATGCAAAGGGAGTAAAAGGTGGATAATTATTTTATCCACGAAAAGTATAAAAGGTAAAATTTTCAAAATATTTGCATTGGAAGGTAGAATATTTTTTTTACCAAAGATGAAAAGAGCAATGAAAGTATTTTTAGAAAATAAAATACTTTCGAGGAATTATGAAGTAGGTAATCATTTTACCTAAACAATAGTGCATGTAGTTAAAAGTAGGATTTTCACCGAGGAAATTAAAAGGGACGACAAAGATTAACAAGTGGGTAATTATTTTACTCAAAGGACATCTCAGGTAAACTATAAAGTGAGAAATTGCTAGCAAAGAAGCTAAATGAATAAATCAAGATTAAAAATTTCACGAAGAAGAGCGAGTAAAGGGTCATAACCCTAGAAGATATAATGTATATATTCCAAATGTAATCAAATGAAAAACGAAGAGCGAATAGGGAGAGAATAGATACATACAAAAGATGACTTTCGTAATATATATCATATAGATTATACTCTAAAGGACCATGACGCATGCATGAATTTTGGCAGAAATAAATAGGAAATCTTTGATGCTGTGTGACTTCATATTGGTGTGTATTTTTTTGTTGATTCAAGCAATTATCTGGCTGTCTCCACATTGTTATTTCTCTGTTATTTGAATTTGTGTATCCAAGTTGATATTCAATCTCATCAAGACACATTTGTTGTTATTGTGTAATCAAGTTGATTGGTTTCCATTTAAGAATTAAATCCTTTTAATTGATTACAATAACTTGGAAGTAACATTTGGATTAGTAAGAAGAGTTCGGTAATTGATAAGGTTGTCATACTATCTCCAAATTGATGCTATCTTGTTATTAAAATTGAAGATATACTTCATTTGTCAATACAAATTTTCTGTCATTGTGTGATTCTTTTAATTGGTTCCTTCAAGGAAGGATTAAAATCCTTTTAATAAATCACAGTAACTTGATAGGATTAATTTAATCAATAAGTAGAGTCTGTCAGTCACATTCTTGCACGTTTATACAAGGTATAAACAAACCTAAGTTCCAAAAAAGTAAAATTGTAACCAATAATAATCACCTGTCATAAAACTTTATTGACTTTGCTTAACCAATAAAGCACTGGTCCACCTCATATTTCATTATACTTTACTTATCAACCTTTATATTCAAAATTTTCAACTATCACATTAGGAGTAGAAGTAGTTAACAAGCCATCATCTATCCCACACTTTATGCCAATGTGGATAGATCCTTAAAACAAATAAGTCACACAATCTGCTTCAGCTATCAAGGTCCACCCACCTAGGTCTAATAGAGCCTGAAGTGTAGGGAGTCATCAACCGTATAGGTTAACTCCATTCATTGGTTCAAAAATGTTGCATGTTTGATTATACAACCTGGAATCCTCTTAGGATTTGTAACTTGCATTTTTGAGATCCAACAGGGCCCATTTGCCAAGGGTGGCGAATGAGTCATTTTTGGGGACTTTTTCAAAATTTAGTGAGAAAATTGCAATTCTAATTTGAATTTTTAATGAATGTTGGCCTTGGGGATCAAAATAATGGCCATTTGAGTGCCTTGCCTATATAAGAAAGCTTTCAAATCCTCATTTCATCCAAGAAACATAAGCCTACATGATATCAAGTCAAGCAAGCAAGAGTCAAGCATTCACAAGGGCATTTAAGTGTTTTCAAGGGTAGATTCTTCATCAATTGTTGTAGCAATTCAAGATCCATCATCATGGAAAGGTTATAATTACATTATTTCATGTTTATTCTTCATTATCTTATTTCATCATTTGGTTTAATTACTTAAACGGGGTTTGGCCAAGGAAAACCCCCATTCCCTAACAATCAACAAGTTTTTTCCTCACGTTTGTATGTGATTTGCAGGTCTAGGTGATAGATTTCTCAAGGAGAAAGATTGGAAAAGTTGACAAGAGTGTTCAAAGTTTTCAAAGTTGCAATTAACTCTTGGAGAAGCTTGGAGAAGACCTATAGGCCAGAATTTGTAGTTTTAGACTCAAATTTCAACCTGGAATAGTAGAGCAGACTGAGAGCTACAAATTCCACTTCTGAGTTTCCAGAAAAGTCATAGTGGACTTGATGAGGTAAAAATAACCTCATCAAGATAATGGCCTCAATCTACAAATATAAACCTTTCAGCCCAAATTATTTTGCCAATTGATTACCTTTAGGAAAAATAATTGCTTTCCTTTCTATGAATAATCGTACAAACTTATTTCTTTGAGTTGATTAAATTAAACTAACTTATTCTGATTTAATGGTTTAGTCTTGAGTATTTCGTAGGTCATATCCACCACCATTCACCACTCTAGATAGAAGGGAAATGAATGCGGGTCTCATACTTTTGAAAACCAGTGAGTAGGCACCAAAATGCTAGGAGCACACATTTTGGCTGAGCTTTTATAATTTTGTTATTTTTTAGTTTCAAAGACTTTATGGCTCATGCGAAGCCTCTTTAATATTGTATATCATGGTCTCTTAAGTCCCTTTTACTATGGGAAATCTGTTGAAAGACTTGATCGACTGAAAAATAGGATATTTGTTAGTTGTTTTTCATATAGATATGTAACTGTTACAAATAATGAGAGGAAGATTATCATTATGTTGTCAATTTGTCTTTTGAGTAAAAAATACCATATGAATATGAGTTTTCCCTCCTTCCTTTGAATGACTATATAATATGGATGCATCTGTGGAATAAAGTAACGAAAAGGATTTTCCAGTGCATGTGATCTGAAGTAGTAGTTGATACACCCACGAGCTGGCCACTCAAGGGTTAGAAATAGATAGATAAGTATTTATTTCCTATTATGCATTTTTCTTTGATAGAATAGAAGTTGCATTTTCATTTTATTTCCATTCATACATGTTATATTGTTAGTGTCAAGGCTGTAGGTTGTAACTGAGTCCACAGCTTCTGAGTTTAGCATTTGAATGTTCGGAGCACCTTTCTGTAGTTGATTTTTGATTAATGGTTTTATGATTAGTAGTTAGCTTGTGATTCTCTGCAGTAGATAAATGTTTCCTAATTTCTTTACATGCTTCACCTCTTTAGCAATTTATGCATTCTTTAGGTTAATCATTTCCATGCTTTCTACTTTAATGGTGATGCTTTTTAGATTCTTGGTTTTCTGTCTTCTGATTTGAGTTATTTTCTTGCTTTCTAGATAGGTGATTTATTGCTTTCTAGATTAGAGGCCCTTCAGATTAGAATATTTATTCAATAGATTAGTGCTTAAGAGAGAAGTTGAGATGTCCTCTATTGCATACAACCGTTGGACACTGCCTAGTCGATATATTGATGTGTTTATTCACTAAAGTGTTAGGACCTAACAACAACCTGCCACTTGTTGGAGTCGTTGTCAGGGATGCCCTTTTTCTAGTGTTAGTAGGAGATATCTTGAATACCTCTCTTAGGGATAGGAACAGTCCTTTGGCTTCTTTTCTGCATGGTCAGGAAATGAGGCCCACGCGGGAGATTCATACCAAAAACCCCCCAGTTGATGTACCAACAACCAGTGGAGAAGAAGGAAACTGAGACCAAGAACTCACTACGGAATTGACCGAACAGGGTCAACCTGAGACCTGCCCACATACTCTGAAAAGAGAACAAATAGTGGTCGAGGAGCATATTCTTTCACAAACCTTTGAACCTTGTGCTACTAAGAAAATTGTGGAAGAGGATCACATTCCCTCCAACACCATGGGTGACCAAAGAAATGCTGCCAACAACCACAACAATGATAACCCTCCACCACACACATTCACTTATCCTATTGCTATTGATGTAGATGACGAGACAACAATGAAAAATATCTCATCAGCCTTCTTACAAACCTTTCAAGGTTTGTCTACTGAGGACCTTGATCAGTTCCGATTTGAATTCAAAGTCTTGTGTCAAACCTATGACTACAAGAATGATAATTAGAAATTGAAGCTTTTCCCTTCCACTCTAAAAGACTTAGCTATGCATTGGTTTATGGGGTTAGCTTCTTAGTCAATAACCTCCTAGGAAGAAATGGAGACCATGTTTTTGGAGAAATATTAGAGTTACTATAGGGTGAGTGATAGGAAAGAAGAATTGTACAAAATAAGGCAGAATGAGGATAAAGGTTTAGAGGACTACCTAGATAGGTTTATCTTCTTGTCCAAACATTGTGGTGGGGAAGTTATAAGCCTCGATATTTTAAATACCTTATTTCTCAAAGGTCTCAATGATGAAGCTCGAAGGAGCTTAGACGTAATGGGAAAAGGAGATGTGTCCCAACTGAGATTGGAAGAAATAATGGAATTGTGTCAGAACTTCTCCCTTACTCATGGAGGGATTAGGAAGTTCACCCCCTTACGTGGTTCTATTGACATAAATAAGCTTCGTGAGGAATTGGCCAACTTCAAGACTGACATTCTTGTCCAACTAAACACCACCTTAGATGACATCTAGGCTAAAACCAAAAATCTTGAGATTTTGTCTATTTATTGCCCTAGGTGTCGAAACAAACATTTGCTAAGAGAGTGTCCCTTGGAAAAAGTTGAAAAGATTGACATTTGTCAAGTATGTGACAAGAATCACCCCACCGATCAATGTGAACTATTAAATTCCATCAAAAATTCCAAGAAAAGAACAACTCCAGTCGAGGAAGAAGTGAATGTTGTTAACCAAAGAATGGGAGGTAATTTTTCCTCTGGCCAGAATTCCAATCCTAACTAGCGACCCAAACCAAATTGGAACAATAATCAATGGGAAACGCCCTGGCCTCAGGTACCACCACCAGTACCCTCTAACTGGGGAACATATCATTGGGGACCACCGGATTGGACAAACCAATCTTGGGGTAACCCTTAGTGGCCCAACCGGTCTCAACAGTAGTGGTACCCTCAAAATTCCATTCCTCAATGGAATCAACCCCAACATCAGTTCTATTCTAGTCCCAAGAGGATGCCTACCCAAAAAACTCTCTTACCACCTCCCCAGAACACTCAACGGATTGAACAAGTTAACCAACTGCCACTTCCAATGCAACCAGTCCCTAATCCAAAGAACAATTGTTCGAACACTCTGTTGTATTCTGCCAAACAAGGCAATGTCATCAAACTCAATACAATACACTGTGGAAACCTACAACTGAGGTTTGGTAAAACACTTTCACATCCGACTATCAAAGAAATCATAGATGAAATTGTCCAAAAGTTTGTTGAGGAAACAACAATAACACCTGTGCCCATAGAACAAACCCTAGACACTACACAACATGAAACCAACCCACCATCTTTAGTAGGAGTTGTTGACCTCCCTCAAGAGGAGGAGGGTTGGTTTCCAACTAAATATTTGGAAAATTCTACAACTAAAGACAAAACCAAAGCCCTTTTTCTAGAGTGATTGAAACCAATCCCAATGAAAGATGCTATGAAAACATCACCTATGGAAACTGCATTGATACATGAAATTAAACGATTGTAGATTGAAGTTCCCTTTTTACAAGCGATTAAAGAGATCCCTGAGTTAGACCAATTGATTAAATAGTTATGCATCAAAACTCTAGGGAGGAAGCCAAAATGAATTAACACTATTCATATCAATGGGTACCTAGCTGATTTGTTAGCTGGAACAGTTACTGCTCCGAAATATGATGACCTAGGAAGTCTGCTTATAATAGTAACAATTAATGGGGTAGCAATACCCAACGCTTTAGTGGACCTTGGAGCAGCCATTAATGTAATGACTGTTGATGTGATGGAAAAATTGCGCCTCACTGATCTACGCCCCACAACCATAGTCCTATAGATGGAAAACCAATCCATAGGTATTCCCAAGGGCATCATTGAGAATGTTCTTGTTAAAGTGGATGGATGGGAATATCTAGTGGATTTCCAGATAATTGAATCCCTTACACCCAAAGATAGTTATCCAATAATTTTGGGATGACCATGAATGGCTACAGTTGCAGCCAAAATTGACTACAAAAAAGGAGGAATAATAATCTCCCATGGAACCAATAGTAAATAGTTGTTCTTGTACCCTCCTGCCAAGCCTTCTGAACACAACAAAGTATGGGTTGATGAACCAGAAAGTCCTACTGGACAGGAAAACTTGGCTTCATTGGCCATGGTAGTCATTAAACAACACAGTGAATAATTAGAGGAAGAATTAGAGAATGACATGGGAAGTATTGCAATAGACTCCAACAGTGAAGAGATGTTAGACATAGAAGAAATCCTTGGACACCCAATTAACAAAGATCAAGTAGAATTTGATGATGCTAAGTTTATTGGATTGGATTTCCCTTTGATGAATTTAGTTCCAAAAACTTTCCATTTCTTTGCAGATGTTGCTAGGATTCATAAAACTATCCTGCACAGCTGTCCACTTAACACACTGACAAGGCCCATTCACATTGTCACATCCAATTATCCTGGAGTCAAAACCATTATGTTGCTACTAGGAATAACCTTGAACATCAATAGTTGGTTGACTAAGATGGAAGAACAAAAATTGTTTGATACCATGGTGAATAGATCTAAAGCGATCACCTGGGATTATAAAGATATGAGAGGAATACATCCTAGTGTGTGCACACACCATATCTATACTGAGGATGTTTGCCCTGTTTTCCAACCACAACATAGACTCAATCTTCCTCTCAAAGACTGTTAAAACTGAGATTGAGAAACTCTTGCAGGTAGGATTTATCTACCCAATTTCTAACAGCAAGTGGGTGTCACCCTTAGTTGTAGTTCCAAAGAAGAATGGGAAGCAAGTGCTGGATAACTTGGTTGGGAGAAAATATTTTTCATTCTTGGACGAATTTAGTGGATACAACTAGATGTAGGTAGCAGCAGAAGACTAGGATAAGATGAACTTTACTTGCCCTTGGGGAACATTTGTGTATAGGGTTATTCCCTTTGGGATATGTAATGCTCCTGCCAGCTTTCAGAGGGCCATCCTAGGTATATTTGTTGAGTTGGTAAATGAGTGCGTGGAAGTCTATATGGAAAATTTCACTGTATATGGTTCAACTTTCAATAAAGCTCTCACAAATATAGACAAGGTGTTAAAGTGGTGTGAGGATCATTAGTTGTTCCTCAGTCACGAGAAATGCTTAATCATGGTGGAACAAGGGATAGTGATAGGACATCATATTTCAGCCGAAGGGATTAAGGTTGATCCCAAGAAAATTGAAGTCATACAACTCAGGATTCTGAAGACTCAACTGATGTCAAGAGTTTCTTTGGGCATGCTGGATACTACCGAAGATTCATAGAAAACTTTAGCAAAATTTCAGCCCTAATGTTTTCTCTCCTTTAGAAAAAAGTTGACTTCTTATGGACACCTGAGTGTTAGTCCTCATTTGAAATTATTAAAGAAAAACTCATCTCTGCCCCTGTCCTTTGAGGACCTAACTGGAACCTGCCATTTCACATTTATGCTGATGCGTCTGATGACGCCATTGGAGCAGATATAGGGAAAGAAGATGAGAATGGAGGGAAATATGCTATATATTTTATCAACAAAAATTTGATGCCAATAGAGAAGAATTACACCACAACAGAGAAGAAATTCTTGGCTGTAGTGCATGTCATTAAGAAATTTAGACATTATGTCACCATATACAAGGTTTCAGTGCACACAGACCTTTGCAGCCATCAAATATCTCATGAATAAACCGGTGGTAAATGTAAGGATAGTTAGGTGGTTACTCCTTCTCCAGGAGTTTAATGTGATAATTGTTGACAAACTAGGGAAGTCCAATGTAGTCGCAAACTTCTTATCTTGGATTAAACATGATGGCGACTGTGCTCTAGTACAAAATGAATTCCTAGATGAAAAATTGTTCGCCATCTCCACTAAAACTCCTTGTTTTGCTGATATTGCGAACTACTTAGCCACCTTAGAGGTACCACCTCATTTCTCAACAAAACAAAAGAAATGCCTCATCATAGAAAGTGACCCTTTTAATTGGATTAATGGAATTTTGTTTTGGTGCAGACCTGATATGGTTTTGCGACAATGTGTTAGGGTAGATGAAACCTATAGTATCCTTAGGGCCTATCATGATGACCCTTCTGGAGGGCATTATTCCGCTAAAAGGACAACTCATAAGATCCTGGGAGCAGAATACTATTGGCCTTCAATGCATAAGGATATGAAGAAGTACGTTCACAGGTGTGATGAATGCCAAAGGATGGGAAGACCAACCGTGTCCAATGAAATGCCCCTACCGCCTTAGGTAGTCCTTGAACCATTTGAGAAATGGGGATTGGATTTTATTGGCCCTATAGATCTGCCTTCACAAGGAAAAGAGTATATTCTGGTATGTACTGATTACCTGACTAAGTGGGTAGAAGTACAAGCATTACACGTTGCTAGGGAAGAGTAGGTAGCTGACTTTCTTTATAATAAAATCTTTCTTAGATTCAGGGCCCCAAGAAAAATTGTTACAGACCAAGGCCCCCAATTTATGTCCAAAGTCATATTGACATTCACAAATCACTTCCAAGTAAGTCACAAAAATTCCTCACCCTACCACCCATAGGAAAAAAACAAGTTGAGGTCACGAACAGAGAATTGTAAAATATTTTGACAAAAATGGTCTCCTCGGGAAGGAAAGATTGGGCTAGGAAACTACTAGAAGCTGTCTGGGCCTACAACACGACCTGGAAGTCAACCACTAGCCATAGCCCCTATGAGTTAGTCTTCAGGAGGAATCCCCTTTTTCCCATTGAATTCTAGCTCCAAACCCTTAGGACGACCATGGAATTGGGCATGGATCTTAAATGAGCTCAAATTGAGTCTTACAACTTAGTGAACTAGATGAGCTTTGTCTGGATGTCGTCCATCAAACTAAATTGATCCAACAAAAACGTAAGGTTTGGCATGACAAACACATCAAAGAGAAAGAATTCCATACCGAGGATTGGGCATTGTTTTTCAAATCCAAATACAAGAACCATCAAGGGAAACTTAGGACACACTGGCTTGGACCATATGAGATTTCTGAAGTGTTTGCTAATGGTTTAGTCCAATTAAAACCAATTGATGGTGACACCCAAACTCTTATGGTTAATGGGAATTGACTACACATTTACCATAAACTTGTTAACAAAGAAGAGTTTACAAAAATGGTAGAAACGCAGGAATAAATCCACTGCATTGACTCTGCCGAGGTAGGGTCAATATAGTGTCAAGAAAATAATAAATAAAATAAAATTATATATATATATATATATATATATATATATATATATATATATATATATATATATATTTGAAAATTTCTTCAATTTTCTCATCAACTCCATCATTTGTACTTGGCTAAAGTTTTGTTTACATCTTGTAGGACTTCATCTTGTGGCTAGCCCAATTTCGATGCACCCTGCTACGGTGTTACGAAATTACTATTGCAATGCTCCAGACTTATTGCTACAATGCTCTGGAACCTACAAATTAGATTGACTCCACGACCTGTCCTAATCCTGTATTTTGACGCATCATCCAATGGTGCTCTGGGAAGTCAAGGCCAAAGTGTCACAATGTTCTTCCTTCCGACTGCATCTTTTCAGCGATGCTCCAGAATTCTGCTGTTTCTCTTCCAGCTGCATCTTTTCAGCGATGCTCCAGAATTTCATTGTTTCTCTTTTGGCTGCATCTTTTCAGTGATGCTTTAGAATGATGCTTGGATGCTTTGGAATTCTGTTTGGATGCTCCAAAATTTTTGGTTGCCGCTCCAGTTGCATCTTTTGACAATGCTCCATAAATTTTGGTTGCTGCCCCAGCTGCATCTTTCGATGATGCTCCATAAATTTTGGTTGTTGCTCCAGCTGCATCTTTCAACGATATTCTGGAATCCTCAATTAGGTTACTCTATTCCAATGACATCTTTCTAAATAATTCTAGAACTCTCTTCTTCTCTACTTCAGTCGTATTACTCGATAATGCTATGAATTTTTGTATAAATTTTATTTTTTTAAAAGTTTCTCTTATTTTTCCTAAGTTCCATGCATGCCTATTCCTTAATGTCACTACGAGATCCACTCCCTTATGATCACTCCACCATATCAAATCTTTCCACCATAAATAAGATTATTATGACACCCTTTTTTTTCATAATAATTTCCATGATGATTCCAACCATCCTATCCACACCATTAATATTTTCCACCACCTTTGCTAACCATATAACTATCCAATTACGTTAGCATAGGTAAGTGACGTTTGATCTAACAACAAGACCTAAGGTATGTGCGAATTAATTTATTAGAAGGGCTAGTATTTATTTTGAATAAATGTTAATTAATTAGCATGATTTGTTCCCCTTATAATTTTGAAACTTGTGCCCCTTTACACGATTGGGGAAAGTATGACAGCTGTTGTAATTCCCTATGGAGAGCCGTCATAATGATACAGTAAGGTGACAAGAAAACTGGTAGTTAATTCTTTTCCCGTCGAGTATATCGACACAAAACTCTCTCTCTGTCTATAATTCAGAGAAGCAAGCATTTTAGGGTTTTGAATTTTACCAGGAAGCAAAGGAGATGGGAGGCAATAATAAAAAGTCTAAGCCAAATTTTGTAGCACCATTGTTGAGATTAAGCAATATAGTTGCTTTATTTCAAAGGGTTGGATGGTTGGATTTTATGAAACAATTCGAAGGGTACACAGAGTAGTTGGTAAAGGAATTTGTTGAGAATTTTGCAGATGGGAGACTGCGGTGCACAGAAAGTCATTCTGGGTAAGTATGAAAGTCCTTGCTTGTCTTTTTGGTCTTGAAAATAAAGGGATTCATTTGAATGAAAATAACCACGTCCCTTATCAAAAGTTAATAGATTTGTTCCATAGGGAAGGGGAACCCCAACCTATACTAGCCATAAGCACCAGGGGGAAAAATAAGGGAATTCATAGAATGTCTATTCCAGAACCCTGAAGGTCTGCTGCAGCCTGGATTATAAAGTATTTCACATGTGAGGGACAAATGACTACAGTAGTGGGACCCCCTTTCTGCTTGCTAACTCATTTACGCCACAAAATTGAGGACAATACCCTTAGGGTAAATTTACCAGCCTTTCTTTTCCATTCAGTCACCTCTATGATAGAAAAGTATAAAATTGGGACGGGGCCCCTTAAACATCATGGTTTGATATAGCTAATATGTAAATATCATTTTTGCAATAAGCCAAAGAAGAAGTGGAAAAGGTTCCTACAAAAATTTGAAAATGAAGAACCAGGGAGGTCATTTGAGGAAGGGGAATCCTCTAACAAAAGGAGCAATCTATAGAAGAACCCTCCTCAGAGGCATTAGGTGGCCCTGAGTCCTAATATACCTCCATGGCTCCTAGTGGTGATGTACCAGAATCCTTGCTAGATGAATTACAAACCCTAGGACAAGAAGAGGAGGTTGGAATTACGCATCCCAGAGAAGATGATGAGCCCCCTTGAATGAAAAAGAAATGAAGTAAGGTTGTTTTTCAAATAACCCCTCCTCTATGGAGGAGTAAATGGTTATCTTTAGGGGTCAATGAAATTGAACTCCAAGATATAGGCAGTACTTCAAAACGAAAAAAGGCCAGGACTCCAATAAAGGTGGTAGAAATTGATAGTCGACCTGATAATGAGGAAATTTAAGAGATAGGAAAGCAAGAGGAGAAAATTCCCCAAGAAGAGGACAAAGAAACCCTGTCACTTGAAGAGAAGGAAGGGGAGCAA
>VDFB02016073.1:0-33380 GCA_007258455.2 Sequoia sempervirens
CAAGGTCTCCCCATTGAAAATAGTATGAGTGAGTGCTTGGAGCTCTAACTGGACATCAGTAAGCTCAACGTACGCACCACCCTCAATCTGATATCGACACGGTAAGCGAGATACTAGGGTCCTCACAAACCGGAGTGCACTAGTAATGTGCTCTCTACTCTTAGTCAACTCTGATGCCATAGTCTCCTCTATCTTTGCCTTGAAAACCAATTGTGTTTTCCAAGAATAGATAGCTTCTCTATCTTCTGCATCTGTGACTGATTCATATGCCATACTCAGGTGAGCAATCATAATTTCATCCCAAGGTCTATTAATTGCTATGTCTTGCTCCTCATCCTGGAGACAAAGACGGAGCTCTCGTGCATTGTACCGCAGCTGATATAACTCTGTAAGCATAGCACGACCTCTAGCAACGAACTCCTCTTCCCACTCATCCAAACGCTTTCCATATGCAACTAAATTATTAAGTTGACCATGTTCTGCTGGAGGCTCAAGCATCGGCGGGGGTGTGACAATAACATTTGACCTGTGAACAAGGCTAGAAATGTACTGACGAAGCTGTTTGATTTCAGCCTTGAGGGCTGCCTTATCTTCTCCATCCTTCAACATTCTATCCTTGGCATTGTCTGTAGCAACCTGTAGGAGGTCAACCTGAGTCTGGCGTGTGCTACAGCCAAGGTTGACTGTGATAACCTCGAAATCCTGAGATTCCAACTCGTCCAAGCTCTTCCCCTGTGGAGGTATAGCAGTCTCGACGACGATCTCCATATCGGTATTCCTCTCCACGTGGACCATGTTCTTGACCCTCTTGTCTGGCGCATCTTGGTAAACCTGATCAAAATCTGAATGATTAAGGACATAGGATGGCTGCCTCCTCTTCCTTCCCAGCTGAGACTCAATCCAAGACTGATCTCGGCTAATGCTACTGGAAGGGTCTATACTAAGGACAGGAGGCTGTGACGAGAGTGAATATGTAGAAGAACCACTGCGAGACGGGGAGTCTAAATCCAATTCAATGTGAATTGGTGCTGGTGACTGCTCCAGAACTAGTGTAGGAACTTGAGGCTGAACCTCAGGCACTGGTGGACTCTGAACTGGCCTCTGAACTGGCTTTGTGATAGGCTGTCTGTCAGGCTCCGTGGGTGTATAAATAGCAAGCGCCTTGCCTTTTGAATTGTTTTGCGCTTGACTCTTCTTAGGAGGATTACTCCTCTTCTTCTATTTAGGTTTTGAATGGTGACAGCAGCGGGCGATTCACCACCGCGCCTCGCCTAGGCACACTTACCTCCTGGTTTCTTTGCCGTTGAGGTAGTACTATTTTTGAATAACTCTACTTGACCTCTTTATCAAGGCATTCTTGGCGTACTAATCAATCACTGCAGCACTGCGGTGTCGACTCGCCTCAAAATTGAGGAAGAACTTCTCCCTCATCATTCCATAAACTCCCCACATCTTTCCTGATAAGAAACAAAATCTGTGAGAGAGAGAAGCATCATAGCTACGTCTGCGAACCTCAAAATCATCCACGCAATTTGCCCAATAATCCTCCATAGAAGGCTCATGAAATGCGCGTCCAGCAAGACGAGTTGTGTAATGACCTGAAAGATCATAGGCACGTGCCTCAACAAGATACTTTCAAGGATGATATTTCGGTGCCTCGGCTCCGCACCTTGCATCAATCACGACTTGCACCAATACATTCCAAATCAGAAGAAAATTAGCTGACGGTCTATACTTTCAGCTGTAAAAGACGATAGAACATCATGTAACCGCCTCGTGAACCCATATATAAAGACCGCTCTATCCGGCGATATCGAAGCATAGCTGGATTTCCTATAAATCCATATACTCCGATGTAGGTGTATGTTGGGAACTGAATAAACCAATCCGCCCAACCATCCATCGCTGCTCTAGCAACTACCGAGATACGAACGTGCAACTCCTGGTCCAAATTTCTCACTGTGTAAGTCATGAAAGCCTCGTGAACACGCTTGAAATGACGTTCAGCCTTAGTGAACTCAAGCTGATCATAATATTGATAGACTTTCTGAACACTGAGAATGCCCACGGTGTTTAGTCCTTAGAACTGACCCTGATAAGCAATCAAGTACTCGAGATAAGAACACATGTGAAACTCAAGAGCAACTAGGAAACCGGTGATTTGCTTGTGGATAACATCGCTGATGAAGGATGCCCAGTCATAATGCTCCTGCCCAGATATAATGCAACCAATAATGTAATACATCCAAGGCTGGAAAATATTTGCATGTGATTGACCTGAGACACGATTCAAGAGTGTAATTAGAATCGCATACTCATCCTTGTACTCACCACGACCCACATTGTTTGGCAATCTATTCTTCGCTCGTTTTAACCATCTTTCTGCCATTTTACTCTGGCACTTGTCCACATCAGCATTGAATGCCTGCTCTGTAGTGGTCTACCTCCTTTTTAGTATTATAAATTATTTGTGACTTTTCAATTTAATATATCTTCCATTTAATCAAATTCAATTCCTTCCATAGCATGTGTCAGAACAGTTTGCAAGTGAAATGCATAACACTTTAATAACCATATCTCAATACTTCAATTTGAGTTGATATACAATAGTATCTATTGTTGATAAACAAATACTGATCCTTAGGCCTACTTCTGAGTGATAGTAAGTAGTGATTTCAGAAACATGAAAGCTCAGAAAGTAAACTACGACAAGGCATCTTTCAGATACTAACAATCTGAGACAGCAGCAACATAAGATACATGATTTATTTCAGACTGACTGCTCATTCAATTCTGACAATCATACTCCTCTTTTCAATATGCTAACATTTGACTGAAAAACAATAAACTTCAGACTATTATAAGTTCAGTCTGAACTTGATGAAGAGCATAAACATATAAGTATGGACTCAGACATGTACAGTAGTGAATTAATGCTCACAAATTCCAAACTGACTACTAATAGCAATCAGGAAAGGCTGATAAAATGTGTCTCAGACCTGGTATAAGATGCGCCAAGGCCTAGAATGCAAACTCAGATCAAACAGAGGTATATGAAGATGAAAGACCTCCACACCACAGCAACAAGTATGATTCTTAATTCCCAATCTCATATAACTCTGAATCTCGGTGGTACTGTAGCATTTTACTATTCACGGGAACTGTAGCGAATTCACTGTTCATGGCAACTGTAGCGAAATCACTATTCACACGTACTGTAGCAAATCAACTATTCACGCGGGTACTGTAGCAGCAGATGAAAACTTGCAATCTGCTCTTAAAACCTTGAATAATTTGTTGATAATCTCTCCCAACAAGAATGATGTAACTCCATGTGCCAAAGAAGAATGATTCACAACCAACTATAAATGTTCTTCAATAATAAACTTCAAACCCTTATAGAAAGCTTCACCAATTTGCACAAATGAAAGAACTGAAGTATTCTTTCCCACAACTGCAATAATTCAGGTGTTATTTCACACCTTCAAAATTGCTATCAATAGGAAGTTTTCGTTTCCTATGATCAAAGAAGAAAATTGCAAAAGCCCTAGGCTCCACAATAAAATTCAATCAAAATACTATTCATCAACTGGATGTTGAGAATGAGCTCTTGCCTCTCTTTTTATTCTTTCCTTAAGAGAGCTCAAACACCTTCCTGGCCAATGTGGGATAAAAGATTTATTCCCACATTAAATTATTCACTTAACGCACTTTATTATATTAAAGTGACTTTATTATTATAAAGTTACTTTATAACTTTATAATAATATTAAAATATTAAATAAATCACATAAGTCACTTAAACTTTAATATCTCTTGATGTACTTGTCTGATTGTTAAGCCGTCTGAGCCAGGAGTCAACTCTCCCTGTTCTCCATGTGATTGGATGCCTGTCTAAAAATAGAAACCTTGAACAGTGACTTACTATAAATAGTAATTATGTGAAACTGAGTCTAGAAACAGTTGCAAAGGCCCAATCAAGGTCGACACTGCCAATATGCTCTGCTCAGGTGTCTTTCTATTAATAGGAACCCTGACTCTCCCAAAATAGTAACTTACTATAAATAGTAAGTGTGCCAATCTGAGTCAAATAACCTGTGCAAAGGCCAAAACCTAAATCCAGCTGAAGAGTAATGTCTCCAAATCACCGGTAACTGCCACAGAAGACCCTCTATCCATAACTGTTAGCCTACGAGGGTCAAATGGTAGGCTAATCCTTATGAACTCTAATGCTCGCAAAATGGGGACATTACATGCTCGCACTGCTCCATAGAAATAACTAGACTATTCGGGTGCTAAGGTATACCAAAAATTCTTTCAACGTCCAAAGGCTTGAGACTGCAAATAACTCGTCCATCTACTGACACTATCTCACGAGTAGTAGAATTGTAATGCTTAATACAAGACATCACGAAATCAATACAATGAACAGAGATAGGTATGGAAGCTGCCTCCAATAACCCGGTAACCCGGACTGCTGAATGTTCTGAATAATCGAACCTCTGATCTTAATTGGATCTAGAACTGCTTCTGGCAGCACCTTGTGAAGATTCGTCTCAACTGTCTCGATGAAGTCGTGAGTAAGGACTGTTTTGGTCCTGTATTCGTGCCGAGTGTACTGCATTCTGAAAAACTCGCCTGTTGACTGTGAACTTGACTATGTTCTGACAAGATTTCTAGAAAGCTAAAAATAGCCTGCTGAGGCGAAAAATAGCCTTTTGAAGAGTTATTTTTGGTGAAAATCTGAGATATTGGTTTTGTCCAGAAAAAGATTCTAAGACAACCCAGAACGTCAGAAATGCGAAAATCTAACTTTTACTCAACCATGCAAAGAGTTTTCAGTTGAGAAAATTAGAAACTCGAGAATGAATGTTCTGGAGTTAAAAATCCCTGAAAAATCAAGCGCACGATTTCAATTCGAGGCAGCTTTATAGAAATTATCTAGATGTTGAGACTTGCCAAATTCTATCAACTTCAGGAACATGCGAATTGTATTTTGAGAGAAATTTGAGAAACAAGGAGGAAAAAGACGTTTTTTCTAAGCTCTTTCTTCTGTGAAAATCGCCCCTGTTCTTCAAATTTGCTGATGAATGTGAACTTTAACCTGCAAAAAGAATGTGTGATGAAATCGCCCTTGATTACTGATGAAGAATTCGCCTTTGCTCTGAAAATTCGCCTTTGTCTTGAGAAACTACGAATTTTCTTGAAGCTGTGAGAATGAATAATGATGGCGCCATGTTTAAATAAGGAAAATTTGCACCATCTTGTTTACTGCGAGATTTAAAACCTTAACCAAAATAGAAGGCTTCTGATTGGACCCCCTTCAGTGAACTGTGACTGACTTGAAGTTCAAAATTTAAATAATAATAAAATATTCATTATGCAATTTGGAATTCCAGCATAAAGAGGGTGCCAACTTTAGAAAATCGCCATTTAATGCTAAAAACGCAAGAATAAATATTAAATATTATTTAACTTCAGTTGACAAACCGAATGAAGCTTTAGGATTCATCGGCAAACTTCACTGATTTCAAAAAGTCATTACTTGGCCTCATAGGCGTCCATTTGCTCAAGATATTGCACTTTGTATTAACTTCCTACTTTGTAGCTGACTACAAAGTTACAACTGGCCATCTTCGACACTGATTCCTGGGTGACCAGATAATGCTGAGACTTGTTGTGACCTTTTCACACATCGCCCCATTCAAGATGGGGACCCCCTAATTTTTTTTTTGGCTTGGGTTTTCTTCTCTCTCTCGCTGTCTCTTTTCTGGTGTTCGTCTTTCGAGGGGTTGTGTCTCACATCGAAGCGAAACTGCTAAATATTGGCCAAGCTCCAAAATTAGGGTTTCGCCATTCTCGGCTTCGAATTAAGGTCGATAAAGTAAGTAAATTGAAAATCTAACTTAATGTCATAGTTGTTTCTACAGACATCCTAAGTAGCTTCAAAACACCTTTCATTAGATTCCAAAGGTACTTACTATTTTTAGTAAGTCCACATTTTCCTAGGCAATTTATCGCCTATTTTGAGATTCCGATCATCACAATCGCATCTGGGTGAGTAAACAGATTGTTTGTATGCCAAATTTGAGCTTAAAACAGACGATTTCTACTATTTTTAGCACTGGCCTGCACGAATTTCTTGTGGTCCAGATGCGGATTTTCTTTACGTCTCGGATATTCTTCCGGTTTTTCGAGACCTCGATGGTATAATATGCAAGACGAGACTTAATTACTTTGGATTCAAATTTCCTAGGCTATTTTAGGTTTGTATGTCGAGGTTTCTTTTGCATGTCGTGATTCCCCATGGGTTTTTCTCGAGTCATGATGTGTGACATGCAATGAGGATTCTCACCAAGAAGGAACCTTGCTATTTTTAGTAGGTGTCCCTACGCCCGCCTCCCTGCTAGCTCGTAATCACGGTAACATCGCAAAGGTCATGCGTAAACAAAGACAACGAGATCTTTTGATACGATGCAAAGGTGTTAGGGGTTTCCAGCTCGAGCCCAAAACAGGCATCGTCAAAATCTTCAAATCCCAAGGTAAACTAATCGCCACTCGCATCCTTCAAGCTATCTCACGGTGAAATTGGTCAACCCAGAGTAACTTGGCCATTTGGTGTCAATTGAAACGTATAAAATAGTAAAATCGCTAATGACCGTTGTCACCAATGTCACGTGGTGAGGATCACTTCTCATTCAACTTCAACTCGATCGTAGCTTGAGCTATCAAACATGAGCTTACGTTTATAGTAAGTCACCTTCAGAAACAGGCTATAAATAGCAGGGTGACTAAAAGTGGCAGTGTCGACAGGTTGATAGGGTTATGAAGAAGCTATGTTTGAAATTTCAAGTTGATCCGAGCTCCAGAAGTGCAAAATTGAGAAGACTTACTATAAATAGCAGGGCACGATACTGGCGAAGGATGATGAAAATTTGCCTAAGTCTGGAACTTCATCCAGCAGGCCTGGCAAAATGCGCCCATCTCAGCTAAAGAGGCATAAAAATTTCAAAGTCTGATGTTTATCCTGCTCAGGGGTCAAAATGCGCCCAAGACAGGAAAGTCAAAGGAAGTCCAAGATGTTTATCCTGCAGCAGGGGCAAAATGCGCCCAACTTGAAAGAGAAAAGTTGAAAATTCTTCTAAGGCATGAGGAAATCCGCCACCCCCTCCTAAATGCGCCCATCCTGTAGCAGGGGTGAAATGCGCCCAAAACACAAGTAAGTCAAAGCAAAGTCAAACGTGTTAATCCTCCTCATGCATCAAAATGCGCCCAAGGTTGCAAGGGGTCAAACAGGTCAACGTTTCTTATCCTCCTCAAGGGGCAAAATGCGCCCAAATGCATTCATGTGAGGACAAAGTTTGGAAGGCGAAGAGTCACCTGAAGGCGTTCATCCATTAGACACATCAAAATGCGCCCAAGGGGAAAGAAAAGTCAAGAAGTCAAAGATCTCGTCCTCCTCCATAGGCAAAATGCGCCCAAAGTTAGGCATGTGAAGACGAAAACGGGAAGTTGAAAGGTCACAAGGGACGTGGTGGCAAGTTTATCCTCCTCCTACATGGAAATGCGCCCATGTTTGGATGTGAAAAGTAATTAAGGGTGGTAATCAAGGTGAAGAATATTACCAAAGCATGGTGAAAGATGGTAAGTGCTAAGCGCTCAAGGTGTTAGAGAATTTTTCCAAGGACGTGTGAGGTGGTGAAGGTATGTGTGGCGTGATTTTCCCTCATATGTGTGCTAGGCGCCTAAAGCCTATAGGCGTTGAAATATTTCAAGGTGTTGAGAGTAAAATGATAAGTATGCGCCTATGTTGAAGGGAGTTATAAGGTGTTAGAAATATTTCCTAAGGCGTTGAAATATTTCAAGGCGTGATTTTGTTCAAGTGTGATACGCCTAAGGTGGTGAAGTGTTAGAGAAATTCATAAGACATGTGAAATTTAAATTCTCTAAGGCGTTAGAAATTTTAATAAAATTGCCTTTCAAGTGTGAAGTATGAAGTGAGAAATAAGGCGTGCCGAGAATGAGTAAATTCTTCCAAATGAAGTTGATAAATTTTTTTTTCTCTCCACTGGCAGATGATTCAAAATTTTCTAAGGGAAACTTCTCAAAGTGCTAGATGATTTTAAAATATTTTTCTAAGGCAAATTATTTTCCCTTGGAAAATACGCCTTGAGATCAGAGTGATAAAATTTTCCAAGGCACGAGCAACTTTTCTCAGTGATGGAGTTAGAAATGCAAGACGATTCAAATTTTTCAAGAAGTCGGAGCAACACAGAGTGATCACAGGCGAAGAACGAATTTAAATGATGAAAATGATATTTTTCTAAGGTTCAAAATTGAAAAATTAAATGAACCCGTTCGTTGGGTACCCATGGATTCGAGGCGTTCTGAAGAAAAATTGCTTCTGGGTATTGAACATTTGTGATGATGAACGGATTTCCAAGTCTTCTGGGCTTCGCCGACACTCTTTCAGTGAAGAATTTAATCAGTGCTCAAATTGTGAATTTTCCTAAGGGAGAATTTTAAATTTTCTAAGGCAAAAACGAATAAAATGTGCTTTCAAGATGAATTTTCTTCGAATGATGAGTCCAAGAGGAATTGCCTAGATAATTTTGTTTGAATCCTTCGAAGATGAATTTTCCAGAGCAGAAGAGAATTTAAATTCGAATTCCAGTAACAGAGCTCCGGCTGGTGAGTAAAAAATGATGAATTTAAATTAAATTTTTCAAAAAGGAATTCAAAAATGCCAGTCAAAGTCAAGTTTCTAGAAGAATAATATTCCCGACTTAATCGGAGTATTAAGTGTCGTAAAACACCCGTAGAGGGAAACTGGACTGCAGTGGAGTAGTGGAGTTTAATGGCACTGGCTAAAATTAACTTCTTCTAGAATTCGAATTTTAGCTATAAAATGGAGAGGTTTTTCACTTGTTTTCACAGCTGGAGAAGTCGAACTTGCTCTGAGAGTGAAACATTGCAGTGAGTTGCTGAGGCTTGAAGGAATTCGAATTTTGCTGAGGAATTGCGTTTGCTGAAGAGGCGCACTTGAGAGTTAATCAAATTTGAAGTAAAAGGGAGGTACGCCTTGAGTTGCTGAGAGGTATTTGCTGAAGTAAAGAGGACGCCCCTTGCTGATTGGAGGAAGTTGTTGAGAGCTTGAAAGAGGTACGACTTTGCTAGTGACTGAAAATTGATTGAGTAAGTTGAAGTTGCAAGTTAAAGAAAGACGCCTTGAAGCAGTGAAGTAGTTGAGAGTTTTAAAAGTACGAACTTGCTAGTTTGCTGATTGCTGATACGAAGTCATAGAGGTTGAAATTGCTGATTACTGATTGTGAAGTAAAGTCATCAAAGTCTACTTAGAAATCTGTTCTAAGTGTTGGAATTCAAACTTATTCAAGAGAAGAAGCTGAGGTTTGCAAACAAGAAAGTTATTGCAGCTTCTAAAGTCGACTGCAGTCCCTATACAATGCCTTATTACGAGGGGACTTACGTAATTGTTCAGATTTCTTGCAGTCAGCAGCTAATGTATGATTTGAAGGGGATTCTTATGTGTATGATTTAGCAATGTGGTTTTTTTCCTAAAACTAATCAGAAATATGCTGAAAGTAAAGGGGTATAAAGCCTAAGAAATTTATATGCTACTCTAAATGCAGGATATGTGGAGCTTTGTTTCAATAGACTTCAACCGGATTTCACCTAGCCTCCGTCGGACAGCCTCAGCAAAATCGGTGCAATCTTCAAGGGAAATAGCAAAAGATGTTGAAATTATGACTTAACATGCATACACCATCACAACGACGCATATAAGCATATAAATCACAACCGAAGTTAAACTAAATGTAATGTCCAGTTGACCACACAAGGCGAACTTATCATCAACAAGCCGCTAGTGGTATGGAATAAAGCGAAGCTATCTCAATAAAACACCACACACCAAAGTAAGCTACTTGCATGAATCTAAGCTACTTGGATACGAAAGGAAGAAGAAACCTTGCTAGCATTTCATGACAAGACGAATTCCATCATCAATGAAAAGATCTATTATCATAAAATGTGTTACACAACAATCTCCTCAAAAGTTTTCAAAGGGAAAACTTTCTTTCTTCTCCAAATTATGCAAAAATGCTCTACAATGCTACACTATCTAGCTCTAATGCTAATGCTCTCTCAATGTCTACTATTCCAATGTCTAATCTAATGATGATTACAAATGAGGGGGACTCCCCCTTTTATAGCTAGCCAAGTCCCAAAGGACGGCTAGGGTTACAATCAATAGAGTGGTCAGAATCGTGCCACCTCAGCCCTAACCCTAAAAACTGCCAGAATAGGGAGTGGTACATTAAATGAATCAAAGATTCCCACTCACTCCCAAAAATAGAAAAAGGTAATAAATGCTCCATATTCAGTCTTCTAGAAGATCCTCGTCCAGTAGTGTGTTCCCACTTGCCTTCTCCCTGACTGCCAACTCAACAAACCTGCTAAGTACGGCCTCAACCTCCTGAGCTGAAATCGGTGGAACACAATCTAACCGAAACTCTAACACCGTGACTGAATGCTCGTGCCTCGTACAAGATTTTCTCCAAGCAGCTAAGGAGTCCTGCGTGTTCTGGATCAAAGTGGAGAATGTAGCAGTATTCTCAAAGTCATCCTGTACAAAGGTCTTAACGTCTGCGAAGAAAGGCACCAGCAAACCCCTCAAATTATCAAAATTAACCTCATCTGGATTCAGCCGCCTAGCAAATATGGCCTCAAAGGTGTTCTAACTCCATCTATAATGTTGGCCATAGCCCTGTGAACCTTGGCTGAATCTGCCTGTGCCGCATCGAAGAAGCCACGCCCTGTGATAGCTGAAGAATACCACCGAGAGAAATCATATCGGTCATTCGCCTGAATGACACCTCCATCAATCAGCAACTGCAATGCCACATGCCTCAACACCTCAAGACGCTGGATCACCTTACTCTGATAGATAGAGGCATCACCCCAAGCCTGATTCACCGCATCCATCCGTGTCAAAATAGTAGAGGCCTGCTGGAAGGCAAAGGCAAGGTCCTCCATAAATTTCTCTGTCTCAGTACGAACTCCTGTGACCCATTTATCTGCCTCCTGTGCCATCCTCCCCAACTCTACTAAGCCGCTAATCGACTCTCTAGGAATATCTCACTGAGGCTCTATCACCGTACATCCTCTCGAGAATGAGACAACTGCGAACATATCCAATTAAGGCTTTGTGTTCTCGTTTCAACTTCTTATACTTCCCTTCTTTCTTGAATAATCTATCCTTGAGGGCAAGGAAGGAGTTATCACACTCCTCAACAATCTGAGCACCAGTAGGGCGTCCCAAATCCAGAGTGGTGACCACATAATTCTCAGGAGCGCTTCATTCCGGTCACACTCGACTCGTGGGACAGCAACGTGAAGAGTACGAGAGCCATCCTCATCGGTGGAGATCTTCGAAAATTTCCTTGCCTTCTTCTTCGGTGGAGGAGCACTGATCCGGTTCAAAAATTCTTCCATCTCAACTCTGGATCAATCTCCTCACTCGGGCTTCTTCTCATTCTATCTTTAAGCCAATCGGGCACCTCATACAGTATATCGAAGGGCTGTTGCTCCTGTGCCTCGACTTCTCTAACCTGTTCAACTTCTTCATTCTGGCGAGGCTCATCGTCCTCAAGTGGCTGAGTATCACCGACACTATATCATCATCATCGCTCGCATGGCCGCCTCTAACCGCTGAAACCGAGGGTCGCATAGTCCCCCATCATCCTCGCTGATCAATCTCATTGTACATTGGCACTTGGCACCGATCTCCGCGGAGGCTGAATATCATCCCCAGACACTTACCCTAACTCCACCGCAATCCTCTCGATCAGCAAACAAAGACACTCTGTATGCTTGAGAACGTGTCTCCAAGGGTGCCGCCACTGTGACTCGTGGAGGCTCGCTGAACTATTTCTTTCTTTCTGGACTCGGCCTCTTGTGATCTGCTTTCTTCCTGTGGTGGGCGTCCTGTGATCTCCCATCAAGTTGTAAGTCAAAGCAATTGACCTACTCTTCAATCTATTCACCTTTCTGTCAACCCATGCCCTGGTGAATGTCATGACTGGGATAGAGAGAGTATCTAAATCAGCAACCTCGGGCTCTGACCAATCCACAGGTGGAAGTGGAGTATCTCGAACAGCTGCATAATCTGGATGCACAACATCCATATCCTCATTAACCTGGTCCGGAACTGGAACTACCTCACACTCCCTGATCAGAGTAATCGGCAACCGAGAGAACATTCTCTTCCTTACTTCAATTTCATCAACTGCATCAGCCCAATAATCTTCTATGGTGGCCTTATGTTTGAACTCCTCCGACAGAACCCAATTGATGTTATGGTGCGGGTCATAATGTTGTCGGCTTGTATGATATGAGAAATGATAAAATTGAAGCTCATTCTCAGCTTCTCTAGCCGCCTGTATCGAAGGACACACCTCATCCGAGTTGCCCATCACAATTGGAAACTCTATCCCTCCTTTTTTCTTCTTCTTTTGGATTTTGTCAAAGGCTAGCAACTGTCTGGATATCTCTAGCATTATTATTCTATCTGTTGGGTACTTAGGCAGCCACTATAGCTTGCTTAATTTCATCAAAAGCCTTCTTAGTCTGTGGAGTCCACTCTACCTTTGCATCCTTCTTCAGCATTTCATTTAGTGGCCTCACTATCTCGACAAATCCAGTTATAAACTTTCTGACAAAATTGATCTTGCCGAACAATGATCTTAACTCTCTCTGAGTGCCTGGCAAACCAATCCTTGAGATGGCTCCAATACGTTCAGGGTCAATTGATATACCCTTCTCTGAAATAACGTGACCTAGTAGTTTACCTTCGGTGACACCAAATATACATTTCTTAGCATTCAGGGAGACACCAAATCTTCTGCATCTCTGAAATATCTTCCTTAAATCTTCAACGTGATCTCCTCTTCTCTTTGAGAACACAGTCAAGTCATCCATGTAAATTATAATGCAATTTCCGACAAGATCTCGAAAAGCGATGTCCATTGCCCGCTGGAAAGTGGCTCCTGCGTTGATTAAGCCGAAAGGCATTCTTCTATATGCAAAGGTTCCCCATTTTGTAGTGAACGCTGTCTTCAATCTATCCTCATGTTCAACCATCACTTGATTATAGCCCGAGTATCCGTCCAAGAAGGACATCATTTGTGAACCATTCACTATTTGCAACACCTCATCCAGCGAAGGCAAGGGATAATTATCTTTCTTAGAGGCTCTATTCAAATTGCGGAAGTCGACGCATAGCCTTATCTCTCCATTCTTCTTTCTGACAGGCACGAGATTGGCGACCCACGTGGAGTGCCTCATTGGAAAGATAATCCGGGCGGAAAGAAGCTTCTTGACTTCCTGATAGATTAAAGGCTCTAGCAATGGATTTACTGGCCTCTGCCTTTGTCTGAATGGCTTACTGCCTGGCTTTAGTGGTATTGTATGGGTGATTAGCGATGTATCATATGTCTTGAGGTCTTCGTATCCCTAGGCTATCACCTCTGGGAATTCTTTCATGACCTTTAAGATACCTTCTTTCTCTTCAGGTGTACAAACCTTTCCAATAAAAACGTTCTTCACTTGTTCACTTGTTCCTAAATTGACAGGTTCACAATCATTGCCTTGAGTGCTTTGATTTCTACTCAATCTGTCAGTATCAAATAGCCTTTCCAATTCAACCATCCCTCTTGGGATTACATTGGTCTTCAAATTCAAAATCCCTTCTGTGTCATATTCTGCTTCCTCAATTTCTTCCTCATCTATAATTTGTGCTTCAAACACTCTTGAGTTTGTGAGAAAGTCCAGAATTTGCTTGTCGTCCTCGAATACTTGGAAATTCTTTATGTTATCAGGGATTGCCGGGGTCGAAACCAGCTCTACTGTAAACTTCTTCAATCCTTCCATTGCCAGTGGCTCCAAAGAACTAGCAGGTTGTGCTAAAGATTTTGCAACGGTATTTCTAGATCTGTATACTTGCTTTATGTTGAACGCATCAAAGCTCTCTATCAGGTCCCAAACTCTGTTCCGATAGCGGCTCAATCTCTTGTCATGACAGGCGAACTGCTTCCTTACTTGGCGGACCACGATGTCTGAATCTCCAATGGCGTGTACAATCTTGGCTCCCTTCTGAATTGCAAGGAGTAATCCGTGGATCAAGGACTCATTCAGCAACGTTGTTGGTGCATGAAAACTGGAGTCTATAAGCACCTAAATAAGCTTCTCCTGTTGGGCTAACCAATTCAAACCCTGCTCCATTTCCCTTCTTGGACTTTGATCCATCGAACCTTAAATTATGATTTGAAGGGGATTCTTGATTAAATTGATTTTCAGGTACCAAACTTAACCATTTCTCAAAACTGCCATCTGATGCTTCAAACGGCTGCCGACGACGAATGGTGAACCCTGCTGACAGGCAACCAAGCTCACTGTGTGACTAGGAGTATTCCACATCCAACGAATATATGCAAGGCATCTGAAAGTTGCATTAAGGACCTTAGAAGTAAAAGCACCCCTGGCTTGAAAAAGCACGAACACCATTTTGATGAAAGTGCAACTCTCAACTAGATGCCCTACTTTGACCTCTGATATCTGGAGCTGGGATAACCCGATTCGAGCACTGTCTGTTTTGATGCATAGCCAGAAGGATCTATGAGAGATATCTCTAGAGGCGACGAAGCAAGAAAATTGCTTCTAAGACCTCAAAAAGAAAGGCGCCTTTCCCAAGATGGAATAAACGACCAGACTTAGCCATTTTTTGAGTTGTCTTCGTTTTTCAGTATTTCACCAAAGACCTCGCACATACGAGCGTTTGCCAAATCCCGAAGGCTAATGGCCGGGCTCGTTGGATAGCTAGAGTAATTACGCTCAAGTGCCGTGAAGACTTCGAATGTCAATAACTTCATCTGACAGGCCTAAAGGCTAAGCGCCCTTGGCGTACAAAAATACAATGAATATTTTATGCCAGTCCGCTCGTGAAATTATGTGCCTGGTAGAATCTCTGCGACGATCTCTCAGAATGTCAGATTAACAGGCAACTTGGTGCATTGCGAAGCTGAACTAGAGTAGCACTGATGTCAGGAAGACCTCGTCAGCAAACTCTGCCATCTCAGAGGTCATTGTGAAAAGCGCCCCTAAGCTACAGGCGCACTGGAAAAACAATTACACCATTTGAAGTTCTGTGATGTGAAGTCTCTTTATAAGCTCATCTTCAGATGTTGACTGTCGGAGCTCTGGGACTCGAATGACTGTGTTCGATAGCTCGTTGGACGGGCAGACTAGTCATGAAGAGATTGATTGCATCAACCATCAGGAAAACCAAGATCTAACCCCCCTTTAAGAGGTGCGCCCTCAAGCTATAGGGGCGCAAAAGCTGGAAAAAGACAAGCTTTTGCAATCTAGAACCTTGGAATCTTCAACTTCTTTCGCCATTTACCGGAGTTACGAGCCTCAGATAGCCTCGCAGGATAGCTCATCGGATAGGCAGACTAATTCTGAAGAGATTGACTGTATTCATGAGCATTTATCACAAAATTTAGGCCTTCAAATAGAAAGGTGCCCCTGGGCTACAGGTGCGCAATTCTGCTTTTCCTTGAGAAATCTTAAGAAAATTGACCACTGAAATCTTGATTTTAGCCACTGAAATGACCATTCAAAAGTATAATTGTCGTTTGTGAAATGCTCCTCCACCGTGAAATGCTTCATTCTGAGTCTTTGATTCAGGTTTTGATCAATGGATACTGCCTTTGACTGACAAAACATTAACAAAACTCCATGCTTGATATTGCCCAAAAACTGTATTTATCATCATTTTAGCAAAGTTTAGACTATTTTAAGCAAAATGCCTTGATGAAGCAAAAAATTTGGTTTGGGTACAACAGGTTGAGGCTCATCCGTCTCCATATGTTGACTATCCTCCTCATGAGGTCTAACCTCAGGTTCCATAATATCTTCCTCCGCAAAAGCTGCCTCAAGTGCACGATCAAAGCGAATGTCTGTCTTTGTTTCTTCCCCTTCTTCTAGCTGATTGGCACTCTCAGGAGCATTGGCACTCTGAATGTCCAGTTCTCTTGACAATGGCTGGTTAACTTCTCCAATCTTTGGCTCCTCATTCACTCTAGCCCTCTGATTTGCAAACATCGAGACTTCATGTACGCTGAAAGATTGGGCCAACAACTGAGTAGGCGATGTCTCCTCCGATCTCTGAGGTTTAGGCTGAATTGGTTCTTCCTGCTGTTGCGGCTCTACAGCTTGGGCAATTTGTTTCCTCTTCTTTGCTGACACTGGTGGCCTCCGATTGCCCATGAGATTGTACGGGAGGGCAATGGATCTTCTCTTTAGCCTGTGAACATGCCCATCCACCCAACTCCTCGTGAAGGTTAAGACAGGCATAGACAAAGTGTCTAAGTCTGTAATCTCTGGCTCAACCCAATCTGGGGGTGGGATTGGCGTGTTCTTTATTGACTCATAGTCCGGGTGCGTAAGTTTGGCATCTTCATCCACTTGATCCGGAACCTGGACTACTTTGCACTCTTTGATTAACTTAGAGGCAATCTGGAGAACATTCTTCTAATTTCACCTTCATCTTGTGCATTTGCCCAAAAATCCTCTAATTGGGCCTTGTGCCTGTATTCCTCGCCCAACGCCGTTCCAATCTTCCCTCAAGGATCAAAGTCCTGCCGACTGGTATGGAGAGTGAGGTGATAAAACTGCAACTCTTCTTCTGCCTCCCTGGTTGCCTACAAAGAAGGGCACTCCTCAAGCGAGTTTCCCAAAACAATAGGGAAGTGCAGACCTCCTTCTTTTTTATAATTTTGTCATAGGCCACAAGTTGCCTAGACACCTCGAGCATTATCATTCTATTGGTAGGGTATCTTGGTAGTTGGTAGGCGTATGAGTGGTGCCCGGACAACCTTAAATAAGTGAACTTCGGGAATTGGACAAACCGAAACCTGTACTGCTTGATCAACTCTTGCGCCTCCTTAGATATTCTTTGCTGCAATCTCTGCTGAAGAGTCCTCGTGATGTACATCGTGAAGGCGTCGTTTACTCTCTTGAAGTGAGAGGTACTCGTGAGATGCAACTGCCTGCATGCTTCATGAATCTTGAATTGATTGGACCCACACCCAATTGACTCCTGGTACGCCAGCCCCTTGTATCTTGTCATTCGAGCCAACATGTAGATGACATATGAGCTCATGTAGAACGTCTTCGTTCTCCTTAGATTCTTGAACTGCTCATTAATGTTATTGCTAATCATCTGTGCCCAATCTACATATTCTTTTCCTTCAAGTACCACGCTGATATAGAAAAACATCCATGGCTCAAACGCATATGCATGTGGGTTGCCATTAACCCGGCTGAGCAACATGATCAAATCGCAATATTCTTGCTTCAGCTTCTCTGAAATAATTTGTTTTGGCAGCTTGGCGCCAATGGGCTTTGGCTTTCTCATCCACGTAGTGTTGATCCTCTTAGCACACTTATCAAAAGATGTAGCATACATCTTGTCAGCTCTCTCCTTGGACTTGTACAACATTTTGTTCGTGGCCAGGATCCTGAATGCTTCGCCAATTGCATCAACTGTGAAATTAGCTAGCGGCATGCCATCTGGAGAAACAATCATCCGGTGGCCTGAATTGTAGTAATTTGCACACTCCATAATAAGCTCTGGACATTGAACTGTTGGCGGGAAACTGGCTGCTGCATACAATCCACTTCTCACAATGTCATGCGAAATCACTAATGAAGGATTACCATCTTGCCCATATATTCTTCTCTTGAAGGCTTCGAGGTTGAAAGAGCCGAGGTTGGTGTTAGTCAAACTTCCCAACTTCGATACAAACTTGGACTCCAGAATAAAGGACTTCTTCAATTGTTTGATAATAGCCTGTCTGGAAGCATTCTCTTTGCCAACTTGAACATTTCCTGCTCTGGTTCCAGCCTTGCTCGTTCCAGCAACATCTCCTCTTCTACTTTCAGCCATCTGCAAAACAAAAAAGCAAGCATTATAATTCTAACTTTTTAAAAAAAATAAAAAGTTCGTGAGATGGCTGGCAAGTGGAGTTGGCTTTGAAAAGAAAAATAAAAACTTCAGCAGTGAAACTCCAACTCCAAACCTCGAGAAATTTAAAACTCCGAAATTTAAAACTTCAAGTTTTCAGCAACTTGCAGCCACAACAATTTCAGCTCTCCACAAAAATCAATCTCAGCAATCTCAACTTCAAAATTTACTTCTTCTCAGCATTCAGCAAAATAAACTTCAGCACTCTTAATCTCAGCAACTTCAGCAATTTCAACTTCCAGCATTCGGAAAAATAATCTAACTTGAGAAATTTCTCACTATTTAGCAACTCTCAGCACTCAGAGAAATAATTTTCTCAACTCAGAAATTTCACACAGCTCAACAATCACTTTCAGCTCTCCAGCACAAATTTCAGCTCTGCAATCTTGTGAATAGAAATGAAAAACTTCGAAGCTTTTATAATTGAAAGCTGGTGCCCGGATTAGCAAATGCCATTAATTCTTTTCATCATGACTTATAAATTTTCTAATTTTAGGAGAGAATATTCCCAGTCGTCTTACAGTTGTCATAGCAATTTGCCATTATTAGAGATTCTTTCCATGTTCAAATTTAAAATTTCCCTCCTCGACTGCCAATTATTTCCAGTTGACTGAAGTAATTTCGAAAAACTCATTTAAAATTTACCTCAGTATTAAAAATCTCATCCTCTTTTAAACACTGGCGTATTAAAATTTAAAATTTAATTTCAACGCCATTTAATTTCACTTGAGAAATTTTATTCATCTCGTCAGCGCCTTAGAAAAAAAAATCATCGTGAGCTCCATTATTTTAAATTGGCTAGGAAAAATTATTTTCCGTCCAAAATAAACTCTGAAATAAAATTTCCCCATGATAGATATCTCCCGACTTCAAAAAATCTCATGTGTCTAAACGAAGGGGGAATTTGATTTTTAAACTTTGGAATATAATAATTTTAATTTTAATTGATTTCTAGCCCAAGCAAAATTTAATTTTATTTAATTCCTCCGGCCTGAGCAAATTTAATATTATTTGCCTAGAGCAAACTTTATTTCCAACGCCTTGGGGAAATTTCATCACTCAATTCCACAAAAATCTCTAGTTGATTTTTTTATATCATGCCAGGCGCAATCAAGGGGGTGAATATTTAATTTTCCAACATTTAATATTTACTCATCCCCTTTCTAACTAAGGCGCAAATCATATCTTGAGCTTTCGTTTTAAAATGACTTAGCCAAATCTTTAACTCCAACTTTCCACTAAGGCGCATTTAGGAGGTTGTATTTTAGTTTCCATCACTTAGACAAATCTCCTGTGCCATCCTTGATGACGGCGCATTTAGAGCTTTGAACTTCCACTTTTCTCACGGCTTCGAATGTTTTGCTATTTCATTCTTCAAGTGGGGCGCATTTTCACCTCTCTGCTTTCACTTTGAACACTTAGACGTTTTAGAAGCCCCTCTTTACCTTGGGCGCAAATCATACCCTGAGCTTCCAATTTCTTTACCTTAGAAACATTTTCATATCTTCATCTTCTTCTTGCTGAGGTGCATTTTACCCTGTGAGCCTTCATTTTCAAGCACTTAGAAATTTTCATACTCAATCTCTCAGGGCAAGGCGTATTTAGAAGGTTGTGGTTTCAATTTGCATGCCTTAAAATCTCTTCTTACTTTCCTTCCTTGTTTGGGCGCATTTGTCATGGCATACCTTCGATTTTAAAGTACTTAGAAGAATTTCTTGATACCTTGCAAGGTTAGGCGCATATGAGGGTGGTCACTTCAAGTTAAAGGTGCACTTGCTAGGCTAAGCCTTCAATTCTCTTTGGTGAGCGCATTTCACACGGTGGACTTTAAGTTTCACAACACTTAGCATTTTTCAATCTAACTCCAGCTTGGGGCGCATTTCAGACCTTGTGCTTTCATTTCGTTTGCCTAGGAAAACTTTCCAACCCCCTCCTACAATTCAAGGCGCATCTGAAGGGTCAAGGTTCCACTTTTAATGACTTAGAAGAATTTCAAGGCCCCTTGTCTTCAAGGCGCATTCTCATGGGTGAGCTTACATTTGGGGGCGCATTTGATCCCTCATACTTCAAGTTTGAACACTTAGCAATTTTTTATATGTGCTTCTTCCTAAGTAAGGTGCATTTGAGGGCCTCTACTCCAAATTTACACGCCTTCAAGGCTTCTCTAAGTTAAGGGTGCAAATCATAGGGTGAGCCTTCAATTTCTACGCCTTAGGATATTTTCCAAGTCCTCTCCCTTGCCAAGGCGCAAATAAGAGGGGCTACTTCAAATTTTCTATAGCTTAGAAATTTTCAAGGCCTCCACAAGTCAAGGGCGCATTTAGGACCTCCTACTTCCATTTCTCCAACACTAAGAAAATTTTCTAAGTCATCTCCTTGTTGGGCGCACTTATTTGGTCAAGCTTTCAATTTCGTTGCCTTAGAAACATTTTCATCCATCTTCAGCTTCTTAAGGCGAATTCACTGGCTGGACTTGAAAATTTATCAAACTTAACGAACTTCACGTCCTTTGCCTGATTTGGGGTGACTCGTTCATGCTAACCCTGGCTTGCCCTAACTTTCTATATTTAGAAAGTTCTCCACATTTCATGCCTTGAACTGATTTCTGACTCCGAAAGGCCTAATTTTTGCCTTGTTTCAAATCTCGGGATGCGATTGAACTTTCAGGGCCTGTTGCCTGCCTATGCCTGCTATTTTTAGCAACTTACTAAAAATAGCAATAGCTCAAAATGTGCTCAAATTTTGTGTGCTATTTGCCTGAGGAGTGTTGGTCGTGGCTGGATGCTACACTTGCATGATTGTCGTGTCCTGCCCTTTAGTTTAGGAAACCCTAATTCCTCTGTACCAGCCTGCTAAAAATAGTAAGTGTTTCCTCTTTGAACCTCTGCAACTCCGTTCAGCTTGAAATTCGTGCCATAGGGTCCTGATCACTTGCTTGACTTGTTCATAGTGATGCCTCGTGCTGACCTACTATTATTGGCATGTTTCTGGAGGTGGTTTATTATTTATAGTAACTGCTCAGTTTTATGACCTCCACAGCTCTGTTTGACTTGAAATTTGAATGCTGTGATCCTCATCTGTAAACTTACCTGTCCACACTAGCACCTAATGCCGGCTTTCTATTTATAGCCTGCTTCAGGAACGGCTTACTATAAATAGTAAGTGCTCCGTTTGTCTTCAAATTTTACCAGTAGACTATTTGGAAGATGTTGATCATGGTGGGATACTTTAGTTTTGGAAATTTTGACGTCTGACCCCTCACTTTGAGTCCCGAAGCTCGAAACCCTAATTTGTCTTGCATGTGCCTTGAATGACCTCATTTTAACTCCATTTTTGTTGCATGTCACTGTGTTTGTGATTCTGAAGCGTCGGGCATCTACCGAAGTGTACTTGCTAAAAATAGTAAATGGCTGAAAAGGTGATCAACCAACTGTCAGATGATTTTGCATGTCACACTGCCCAAGAGATCTTGAAAAACCCAGAAAAACCCAGAAAAATCATCAACATGCAAGCTCTGGCTAAAAATAGCAAGTTTCTGAAAAGTGACCAGTTCTGTTTGCATGTTACACCATTGCGAAGCTCTCGGAAAACCCAGAAAGATAATGTTGACATGTGCCAAGAAAACCTGCATGCAAACCCTAATTACAACGTCCGAAGGTTGAGCACTGAAAGTTGTCCCGTTTTGCATGTTATATCGTCGCGAAGGTTTTTGAAAACCCCGAAAGAATTTCCAGTCATGCATATGAAATTCCACCATGCAAACCCTAATTACAGCCTCCGAAGGCAGAACTGCTAAAAATAGCAAGTTGTTCGTTTATGCTCAAATTTTGCCAGTGATGAGTTCAAGGTGCTCGAAATGCTATGAGGTTGTTTGAACGTGAAAATATCGAGAAAACAAACCCTAAATTGACACTTACTAAAAAAATAAAATTGCCAGAATTCAGTGAAAATTCAGAGGGAGCTTGTTTGAAGCATCCTATCAGCAGTGCTAAGCTCAGAGATTGATTAGCCAACTCAATTTGACCTCAAAGCAGTCTGAAGATTGCAAACCCTAATTCACTAGAAAACGCTCTAGACTTAGCCAAAATTTAAATCTAGGCCAAATGGTAAGTACACTACCAAACGGAAAGAACAGACTGAGAGAGACAGACTGAAAGACCCAAGCCAAAAGACCCGATTGAAGCAAAAATTAGGGGGTCCCCATTTTGAATTGGACAATGTGTGAGAAAGGTCACAACACCAAGGACTAAAAACCTTTGGCAAATTGGTTAGGGGGACAAAAACCCTTCTAGCTATTTGAGTGATTCCATCCAGGGATTACCTATGAGTTGATATTGGATTGTATTTTCAGTTTTTTAGTTGGTGTGGAATTTTCAGCATGTTAGTGTGGTATGAAATTATTTATAAAATAAAAATATAATATGTTGTTTCTTTTTTTAGAGTTTGTTTGGGTGAAGGTTTTAGTTATTTTAGTGTGTTTTGCGAATAATCTAATGGCTGTTTTTGTGGGAGTTTATGGTTGGCTTTCCTAATCTCTTGTAGGTTGTCCATTATGAAAAAGAGAGATATGGAAGATGATTGCAATACTTGTTATCAACAGATTTCAGCATTAAATCTAACTGTACCATCCTCTTGTTGTGACGTTTTTCACACATCGCCCCATTGCAAATGGGGACACCCCTAATTTTGGCTTTGCTTTTGGTTTGATGTTGGTTTGTTTTTGCTGTTGTCTCTCTCTCGTTCTGTCTACCTTTCCGGGTTGTGCCCGCTATCGAGCTTAAACGTGAAATTTGGCCAAGTCTGAAAATTAGGGTTTCGTCTTCCTGCTCGAAGGGAGAAAGTTGCAAGAAAATGGCTAAGTGTTAAGACTTAGTATAACTTAAGTGACAAGGATGAAGACCCTTAAGTGGAAGAAGTCAAAGAACAAAGTCAAGAAGAAGATCGAGGGCAGTGTGAACGCGTTTTAAGATTGGAATCTTCTAGAAGGATGATGGTGGACATTATGGCTCATTTATTACCCCTCTCCTTTGTGGCGGTTTTTAGGGCAAATCTTGTTTAGGGCTGAGGTGGCACGACCTGGGCCATCCAGCCGATTGTAACCCTAGCCGTCTTTTGGGACTTGGCTAGCTATATAAAGGGGGAGTCCCCCTCATTTGTAATTCAGTAGATAGTAGGATTAGAGTAGGAGTCGGAGTAGAGAGACAACTAGGTGATAGCTTAGAGTAACTTAGTAGATTGATAGTGTAGTTGAAGAAGAGGGAAAGTTTTCCCTTTGGAAACTTTGTAAGAAATTGTTGTGAACACTCTCTCAATAAAAGAGTTTTTCATTGATGGTGAACTTCGTCTTTGTTGTGAGTAGCTAGCAAGGTTTCTTCGTCCTTCTGATTCAAGTAGTGGCTTAAAGTAGTATAATTTTCATTCCATGCAAGTAGATAGTAATTGTGGAATGTGGTGTTTGATCAAAGCAACTTCGTCTATCCATACCACTAGTGTATTTGCTGATGGTGAATGCGCCTTGTGTGATCAACTGGAATATTATGCACTTAACTTCAATCACAGTTTGAATGATGGTATGCGTCGTTGTGATGGTATCTTCGTGTCAAGTGGTGGTTTGAACATCTTTAGTCATCTCCCTCGAAGATTGCACCGACTCCGTGGAAGCTGTCCGATGTGAGGCAAAGCGAAGTTTGGTTGAAGTTCGCTGAAGTTGAGCTCCATATCCCACGCCTTAGAATAGATTTAGGCCTTCTTAACCCTGCAACCATTTTAAATTCAGTACTTTCTGGTTAGAATAGGAAACCCGCGCTTCATAGACAAATCTTTCGAGCATTTGAATTCCTTTCTCCGTTGCTGAACAATTCTGTAAGTCCCCTTGAAATACCAGCAAATCACATCGAGCCAAACTGAGCCTATTCGCACTGAAAGAACCTTGGAGTTGAACGCATGAACTTTCTTGCAATCTTAGCATGCGGAATACTTGGATCAAGAGAGGATAGGGAAGCCGTTGGCGACTTTATTCTGCGTTGGTGCGGTCACGAAAAACACATCAACACCTCTTTATTAGATGTACCAATCACAATTTGATGTGCAACAGTCCTAGGGGAGTTCGGGGTGTCGTACCCTGTCATTAAGGTTTCGTATAGACTTGCAATTAGTTTCAAATTAGCAATTTTTAATACAGTTCAATTGTAATGTCCCCTTTTCCTAGGCAGTTATCGGTTGTAGAGGTTGGTCCATCACTTGGTCGCCGTGGACTAACAGGGTGGTTAGGGGGCCCTTTGAGGGCATATGTGGACTTGGTCAGTCAACCATTTGAGCTCAATTAGTGTTTCCTAGCTCAATGTCTTCAGGGTTATTGATGTATACCTCCCAGAGCTTAATTTGGACACTTTGTCCATACTTAGTATTTTTTGTATGTCACAGGGAGTTAACGTCTTGGTCAGTTGGCAGTATTTCCATATCAGGAAAGTTGGCAGATTCTCACCATGAGTTATCTTGGCATTTATTATGGTCATTAGAGTTTTGGGCTAGCTCGAAATTATGGGAGAAGTCGTACGCATTCTTGAGTGTTGTATATGTAGTAAGTGGTGTTTGAAAATTGTTGGGTGTTGAATTTGGTTCTATGAAAAATGATGGAGTATTATATTTTATAAAACCCATACCATTTAGGCTCCAAAGTGGCCAAACTCGGTGAAAGCTAACTTAAACCATATGTAAGGTTTTGTGGAAGCCGTACAATTCAGACTTCGAAGCTACAAAATAAATCTAGATGGTGGTTAGACTCTTCAACCACACATCAAAGACTCTTCAACCACACATCATTTGACTTGGAGATTTAATATTAATTGAAAGAGGTAGAAATCATGGGTGACTAAGGGAAAGATTAGGAGCTGAGCTTATATGTGAGATGAATTACCATTACCTCTTCCGTTGTACACCTTATCTCTGCCATAGGGTTTCTTTGGAGGCTCTATACTTATTCATGAATGTAATATCTCTGATGGATGTTCTGTACGAAGTGGGAAGGGACTTATTTTGGTGACAAAATACATTTACAGGTCAAGAAAATGTGTTCTCTTATTGTGTGCAAACTGATGCTGTTTGTTAAACAGAATTCTGCTAAATACACTATTTGTAAATTTTATATTGTTTGCTGATAAAAGGTTTGAAATTAAACTGAAACTGGAAGTTATAATTGTTGGCGTCGTTGTGAGATTTCCTAATTCAAACTTCTGGAAACAATATATATATATATTCAATTTAAACATTTGCAACTATTTGACAAAAGTCCATCTGGTAAACTTTGGGAGAGTACAAAAAATAAAATAAAATTGGGGTTGGATACTACATTCATTTATATTGATTTTTTGAATGAAATCATTGTTTTTTTTTTCTATAAATGAATTATTTTGCTGATTTATACATGTTTTTGTGAATAAGATCATTAGGTCATATTGAATTTTTGTTGATGTATACTATTTATTGCACATTTATGGTAATTTATGTGACTTTAGTCATTTTTATAGGATGTTAGAACCTATATCATGGAGGCATCGATCACCTCAAATACCATCTTGTAGACATTACTTGTTGCGATGCCAAGCCTTGTGACAAGACCATAGAAGAGATAAAATGAGAAATGAATGTGCACCTTGCATTAATGGAAAAGAGAAAACTACAATGGGAGAAGATAAGAGAAGCCATATTTGCATCCATAGCTAGTGCTCATGGTCCTCAATTGCAAGTAGAAACAAATGAAGATATGACATTCAAAGGCATGGTGGGTTTCATTTGTGGTCTATGCATATGAAGCACATTGGCATCCACCTCATCTACTTCAATTAGAGTGTCTACATGGACATCACATGAATTTTTTGTACCTGGAAGCATACCTAGAGTACAAATGTCATTGGAAGGTATAGGGTGGAACAAGGAGGTACATTGAGAAGCAAAGGCATGTGTCAATTTTTGGTATTTCAACAACCTTCCCTTCAATGGAGCAAACAACCCTTATAGGGATAGTTCAGCAATTGCATTGATAGTTGTAGTGAAAAACTGCAAGGCACCCTCTTGAAAAGACTTAGGTGGGAGATCCTCATGGATGTAGTAGAAGATGCAAAGTTCATTGTGTAAGAACAAAAGAAGCAACAACAAAAGCATGGATACACTATTCTTTTATATAGGTGGACGGATGGAAAGAACCGCACCCTTATCAACTTTTTAGTAGTTTGGAATGGTGAGGTAATTTATTTGAAGTCAATTAATGCCTCTAGCAAAGTAAAAAATGCAGAAACTTTGAGTCTAATGTTGGGGAAATTGTCTTAGAGGTGGGCATAGAGAATGTAGTCCAAATTATAATTGACAATGCAACATATGTGGCGGTTGAGAGATTGCACTAGGAGAGGCATCCAATACTCTTTTGGATCCCTTGCACAACACATTGCCTTGATATTCTTTTGGAGGACATAGGCAAAATTGATTGGTTGAGACTAGTTGTAGAAGATACAAGCAACATAACAAAATTTATTTATAATCACCCTTGGGTTCCTAGTTTGATGAGAGATCAAACTAAAGGGAAAGAGGTTTGTTGACTTCTTTGGAAAAAATGTTTATGATTCAAGCATGGAAAGGATAGTCTTTGATAATCTCTTTGCATAGAGATTTGTAGATATCATCAAGGTAACCTCTAAACTTTGATTTAAAATTCAAATTGAATCTTTTATTTTTAAACTTTAAAAGTATTTGCTTTCATTATAAATTTGTAACTTTAATTTGTTTATGTTTGTAGGTGTTAGAGCCCTTGGTAGATGGGGATCAAAACCAAATGGAATTCATTTATGAGGCCATGGATAGGGCTAGAGAGTCCATCTAAAACTGTTACAAGGGGGGAAAACTTCAATTTGATCTCTTTGGGAGATCATTGATTGGACATGGAACAATCAACTCCACCAACCCATTTATGCAAGGTACTTCTTCACTCTTGGTTTTTATCCTAATTTTAACTTTGTAGTGCTTTTTGTGATGAGCATAGTTGGAGTTTGTTTGAGGCCATTCACACAAAAAACAGAATATGTTAACTCAAGAATGCTTTAATGACCTTCTCTTTGTACAATACATCCTTTGGCTTCGCACAAAAAATGTAGTGGACATATTAGAGGAGGTTGTTGATTTCGGTGAATTGATCCTTATAGCAATTGGATAGGGCAAGATGAGGAGACCCCATTGTTTACTATAGATGAGATTCTTGATTTTTAAAGGTAGGGAACGGAGGATGTGGTTGCAACAAGAGGAGCTATTGGATTGTGGTTGAATGGCATTGATGAGGCAAAGGAGTAGTCATTGCCATCTAGTAGTAGGATGGAGGTTGAGTCGGAGCCACGAACACAACCTTATATGCCAAGCAAGGAGATGCAACAGAGTGCAAGAATTAGAAATCTTACCTAAGTTTCACTAGATTAGGAAAGAGGAAGATGTAAAATGTTGTTACATGCAATTATGAATTATGATGATGAATTTCAAAGGAAATCATCATTAATTCATATTAGTCTTGTTAAAAACTGTCAACTAACTAAACAATTTTTAACAAGACTTTTGACCAAATTTTTTTCAAAATGCCCAAGTGTAGCAAATTTTTTAATTTGGGGTACAACATTTTGTTAGAAGAAAGTAGTTTTTGAGCTAAATGGATATAGGTAATATCCACCCCATCTTTTTTGAATTTTAAACAACTTAGCATCAAACATGAACATTGATAAACAACTGGAATCAACTACCTTCCACTTTCTGATCACCCAGATCCTGATGTGGGCAAGGTGAGATCATACGGTGGCAATTTTTTCATTGTAATGTTTCTAAGAGAAACCACTTGTTCAGTGGGGTGAGTAATAAACTTCCACTTATGCAATGGGTACAAATTGAAAGTAAGAACTCTTCCGCTTTTCAGCGATGAGTGCAAATCATGAACCACTTTGTAGTGGGGTCAGTACGAAGCAACTACTTGATCAGTGAGATAATAAGATGCCACTTATTCAATGGAATAAAAAACAACATGACTTATTCAGTGGGGAAATAAAGATGCTGCTTATTCAGTGTGGTAAGTAGCAAATAAACTTTAGGAGCCGAGTCACTGATAGTGCTACCAAATGATGTTAGAATAAGAGCTCATTACAATATAGTAAGCTTCAACAAACCATAGCTCTATCTTCCAATGAAGCTGAATACAAAGCAGTTGTGAAGCAATTTCGTTATGAAAGATTTTGACAAATTTTCAGCTTCCTCAATATACTCCCACTCTGCTTTTTTTTAATGATAATTAGGGAGTGATGTGCACATGATTATACTAAAAGCGGGGGCAGGGGGGGAGGGTGGTGAATCAGTATAATACAATGTTTTAATTTTTCAAACTAACAACCACAATAATATCATTTGCACAATATCTAACAATTATGCAACACAATAGCACATGTTTTATGTGAAAATCCTTATGGGAGAAAACCATGGCAAAATATTGCTTGATATTAAAATCTCTTACAATCTTTGTAGGCGCCAACCTATAGGGGACACCAATCCCCTCTTATACAATCTGTGAGCACCAACCCACTAGAGGCACCAATCCCCATTTTCATAATTTGTAGGCACCAACCCACTGGAGCCACCAATCCTCACAACTGAGCACCAACTCAGCAAGAGACACCAATCTTTTTGATGGCACCAACCTTGTCAATATGGGGCACCAACCTCTTCAATAGAATCTTGTCTTCTTGAGAATAAATCTTTTTCACAAATAGCCTTTAATGATCTCCTTTTATATTCTCCTCCTCAACATTTTCACACACAAATCTGCATGTATTCTTTCTTAAATATTCATACACAAAGCTGCATATATTCTTCTTCTTAAATCTTCTTGTTCTTGCATGACATATCTTTGTGTCTGACACGCTTCCCTTCTTCACAAATCTGCTTGTATGATATTACATTTTTTTTCACTCTCCTCACACATTTCTTATTCCGTTTTATATCTTCATATTTCTATGAAGAGATACATTCTTTCAAAGATAATGACCCTTCAAATAGTCATGAATCCTCTTAAATAATAATTGCAGCCTTTTCACACACATCCACAATAATATATTTTTATCCTCCACACATGTCTCTCTTTACTAATGAATCTTCCTTTCTATTCCACACACATTTATTTATATCTTTACATCTCAATGAAGAGCTGCAACTCTTTGAAAAGAGATAACTCTTTAAAAGGATATGTCTTTTTGTTAAGACTAATTGTTGCCTTTGAACAGTTTTTCTCTCTCTTTATTTATTGCTCACTCACTCTTGAATGATAAAACTTTCCCACATGCACCATCTCTTGGATTGACTTCTCTTATATATTTTGTCTCATCATGAGACACAAACCTTCACCGTTCCCTTGTGACTTTTGGTTAAAACTAATCTTTATTTAATTAATTAATTTCTTTATCATGTAAGAAGAGCTTCATAATATATCTTCTATTCATTCGCTTATTGATATTTGATTCTATCCTTTATTGAATTTGATTTACTTCATCATTGAAATATGTTTTGTTGCTCCACTCACACATCTCATACTTTATCCACTCTTCTCAATCTGATTTTATATCTTCATATTATATGGAAAGAGGTGCGTTTCCCACAAGAAAGACAAGGCTTCACCAAGAATGAATTCTTTCCAGAAGAGGTGTCTTTTGCTAATGATGTTTTGGCTTTTACAAACTTTATCACTACTTTTATGAATCACTGTTTTTAAATATAATTTTCTTGCAAAGATGATCGTTGCTATAGTGAGCTTGGGCAATTAGACATTTATATGTCTCTGTAACATATTCCAGATGTTGGGAATAAGGTGTCTCAACCTTAGAGTCCTAATATTGATTTAACTGATGTAATTAATGCATTTAACTTGTATTATTTAATTGCCTATGGTGTCATGTCACAATTTGGGACCCACTGGTTGGGTGGTATCCCTGTTGGAAGTGACTGGATGACATATCATCATCCTGTTGTGACCTTTTCACACATCGCCCCATTCAAAATGGGGACCCCTAATTTTTGCTCCATTCTGGTCTTTTTGGCTTTGGTTTCTTGTCTCTCTCTCTGTGTCTGTCTCTTTTCTATGGTCTGCTTTCTAGGGACGTTCCCGTCTGCAAGCTTAAACGTGAATTTGGCCAAGTCTGAAAATTAGGGTTTCCATCCTTTTGGTCAATCTGAGGTCGAACAAGGTGAATAAATTGAAATCTGAGACTAACGTTGTTGTCAGTGTGCTTCTAGCAAGCTCTCAGCCAAATTTCATCAAATTCCGGCTACTTACTATTTTTAGTAAGTGTGCAATTCGGAGCAATTTCTCAACACTTTCGAAGTTTTAACAGTCACACTGCATTCAGAACGCATCAAGCTGCTCGCGTGCAAAATTTGAGCTGAAACAGACAAGAGTTATGGCACCTTGAATTGACTTCGAGGCACAGATTTCAAGAGGTTAGATCTGAGGGATTTTCCCGTGCTATGTCTGCATATTCCCTCTCTGAGTTTTGAGACCTTACATATGATATAACATGCGAGACAACTTCCGAGGAATTAGGTATTATGAGGCTATTTTAGGGTTTGCATGTCGGCGCATATTGCTATGGGTTTTTAGGACCTATGATGGCGTGACATGCAAGCCGGAGATGAATCCTCATTTAGGAACCTGGCTTTTAGCGGTACATCTCGGCGGCCCACCTCCCGGCCGCCCGGAATCTGAGCTGATTGCAGCAATGCAGCGAAGAAATAGCGGAGACCATTTGATCTCTTGAACAAATTCGGGTTTCAACCCGAACTGAAAAGAAGGGTTAAAAGTCAGAATTTTCAAAGACCGGTGTAAATCACCACGATCAGCATCCTTCAAACTATCTATTGGTAAAATTTGAAGACAAACGGAGCACTTACTATTTATAGTAAGTCATTTTGGAAACAGGCTAAAAATAGCAAATTAGTTGCATGCGTTGATGTCAGCAGGCAGGTCACGTGGTGAGGAGCGCCTCATTCAAATTTTAGAGCAAACAAAGTTGTGGAGGTATCAGAAGCAAGCATTTACTATAAATAGTAAACCACCTTCAGAAATGGGTTAAAAATAGCAGGCCAACCCGAAATAGCAGTGTCAACAGGTTGATGAAGTCGTGAAGATCTAGCATTCAAAATTTCAAATTATTCTGAGCTTCTGGGATATGAAAATCAAGAGACTTACTATTTATAGTAAGAAGCTGGCGAGGGTGAGGAAAAGTCACTAAGTTTGAGAAATATCCTACTTCACCTTGAAAATGCGCCCACTTCAGCTGGAGAGTAAGAAAAGTTTTTAAGTGTTCAAATATCCTCCTGCCTTGGTGAAATGCGCCCCCTTCACAAACATGAGGTGAAAATTTTTCTAAGTGTTGAGTCTCGTCCTGCTCATGCCTTGATATGCACCCAAAGGAGAATGAAGAAGCATAAAAAGTTCTAAGGCACAGGTTTCGTCCACCTCCATAGGTGAAATGCGCCCACCTCCAGCTAGTAGCACTCAAAAATTTTCTAAGTATGAAATTCATCCTCCTAGAGGCATCAAATGCGCCCATATTAAGAGGAGGTCAAAGGGAGTCAAAGATGTTAATCCTCCACACATGCTAAAATGCGCCCTCAAGGAAAAGCTGGTGAAAGTTCAAATTTTTTCTAAGTATGAAGTTTATCCTCCTCCCATGTCAAAATGCGACCAAACAAGGGCATGTGAGGACAAAAATGAGGAAGCCCAAGGGTCACTTGTTGGGGGCGTGGTAAAAGTTTTATCCCTCACACTTTGCTAAATGTGCTCAAGCTAGTCAACAAGTCAACAAATCTTCATCCTTTACCCATGGCAATATGCGCCCAAATGAGGGCATGTCAAGACAAAATAAGGAAGATCAAGAGTCATCCTTCTCATATGCTAAAGTGCGCCTAGACTTGAAAATTGATATTGCTAAGTGGTGAAGTGATGATTGCTTTCAAGAAATATTTTCTAAGAGAAGTTGATGAATTTTCTCACCACAGGAAGATGAATGAAGTTGAAATTTTCCCCAAGGCAAGATTTTCAAAATGCAAAGTGATTCAAAATTTTTTTAAGGCAAAGTATTTTCTTAAGAAAATACGCCTAGACTTCAAGGTGGTAGAATTTTCCTGAAGTCCGAGTGAATTGCCAGTGATGAAGTCAGAAGATGTTGGCATAACAGGATTGATAAAAATTCTCTTCGAGTCTGAGCTACGCAGAATGTTCACAGGTGTTGAAGAGCAAGAATAAATTTGCTAAAAATTATTTTTCCAAGGTTCAAAATTCAAGAAAATTAAATGAACCCGTTTGTTGTATACCCATGAATTCGACAAGTTCTGAAGAAAATTTTTTTCTGGGTATTGAAGATCTCCGATGTGATGTTGATTTTAAAGTCTTCCACAGCTTGCCAAAGGTTCCGAGGTAAAGATTTTAAATGGGCACCAGGTTGATGAATTTCCTAAGAAAAATTTGAAAAAATTTCTAAGGCAAGGAATAAAACGTGTTTTCAAGATAAAATTTGCCTTGGAGGATGAATCTGAAGTTGGGTGCCTAGATAATTTTTGATCAAATTCCGGATGAAATTTTTTTTCTCGAGTCTGAGTTGGATGAAATATCAGAGTGGAGTGCGCCAGGTAGAATGCAAGATGGGTTGGAAAATTGGCTAAGGCATGAAAAATCGTGAAGAATTTGAGGATGAAGTTGGCTAAGAAAAAACGATGAACCCTTGCAAGTTAGAACGTGAAAATCCTGGTAAGTAAGTTGAATTTATATTATGGAGTGTTCTAATGCTCTTCTCCTTGCTTGTTTTGCAGGAGGAACGTCGAAGACCAAGCGTTGATGATTTAAGTGATCCAAGAATACATTTCAACCTCGAAGGAAGAAAAGTTGCGAAAATGGTTAAGTGTGGAGACTTAGTATAACTCAAGTGACAAAGAAGAAGTTGAAGAACAATCAAGAGCAGTGTGAACGCGTTTCAAAACGGGAATCTTCTAGAAGGGTGGTGGCCATTAATGGCTCATTTATTGCCCCACTCTCCATTGTGGCGGTTTTTAGGGTGAATCTTGTTGAGGGTTGAGGTGGCACGATCTGGGCCATCCAGCCGATTGTAATCTGAGCCGTCCGTTGGACTTGGCCATCTATAAAAAGGGGAGTCCCCTTCATTTGTAATTCATTAGAATTAGAACTAGATCAGAGTTAGGATAGTAGAGA